>BPTQ01000002.1:63983830-64041934 GCA_019973895.1 Chrysanthemum seticuspe
GAAACCGAACCACAATGTTCGGTTTTTGTAGAACCCAAAACCGAAACCGTTCGGTTTTTGGCGGTTTGGTTTTTTCGGTTTGTTATCGGTTTCGGTTCGGTTTTTTGGTTTTTTCGGTTTCTAACCGTTAATATTTGGGTAAGGCCAAATTATACCAACAAACTTGTTTTACGTACAAAATTAGTTATTTTTCTTTATTTTTTTTTTCAATCTAAGCATAATAATGTTTATTGCATAATTCTACAATTACAAACATATAAATGAGACATATGAACATACACGTAGTATAATCATTATCGAATATTTATTGATATATTCACACAAAACACGCGACACGACAAACACACATATAATTATAAATGTTAAGATAAATATATGTTGGGAATTCTACTAAGTATGAATTATGCTGAAGTTACTGCTGAAGGATTCTGCCGAAGTGTACGGATTCTGCTGAAGATTTAATTCTACTGAAGTAATGAAACCGTGTAGATGGTTTTTGCGGATATAGATATTCTGCGTATTCTATAGTTAGTTAAGATATAGTTAGGCTATGCATGAGCTTTATTAGGAAGTTATAATGTATATCTTATTTAGTTTTATGTTTATACGTTTTTTAGGAAACGGGTTAGGGTTCCTTGTGTATAAAAGGAACACAATAGTATGAGTTATGGACAAGTTGAAAACAATTTTTTAGTATTATTAAAAGATCCATAGAGGATCAAAGTGTTCTTAGTTATTTGTGTTTGTTCTTGTGTTTAAATTCCGCTTGAATACAAGTTATAGAGACTGTCTTATAGTGTGTTTGTGATTACATAAGCATTACTATCGATCTACGAGTGCTTTAATGTGGAGTTTGATAAGACTCCATGAGATCGTTTTGAGCCTCTAGGGTTAACAATAACGATGATAATAAACTTGTACATGCAGCGGAATAAAACAAATCAAAATTATTGACACAAGGTTTTTCATTATAATCAGTTCAAGCCTCAAATATTATATGATCAGAATAATACGGTTACACTTAACTTGTAACAGGGATCAAAGATCCTTGAGGCTAAACTAAACAAACTCTAACCCTAGACGTTTATAGGAATACGTCTAGGTTACACACACACACCTTTAATGACTACATTATGGAAGACTTCTATATTAAAACCTATACCCCATGTCCTCTTTATATACTAGAGGATTAGGGTTTACAAGATACTACGAAAGACTAAATAATAAATCTTCTTTTGCAAGCAAGTCCTTCCATCTTTTTGTAGATTTCTTCTTTGTCACTTTAAGTCCTTGATGTTTCATTCTTTCTTGTTTTGTATCATCGAATCAATAAACCCAACAATCTTCCCCTATTTGATGATGACAAAACAAATACGTTCTTGTACGAACTTCCCTAGACGAAGTAGCAGAAGTTGAGATGTAAACATCTCACCATGAATGAAACATTCTTGTCTTCCTTTGTCTTCCCCTTAATCCATGCCATCGCACTCCAATATCTCTTCCCCTTTTTGTTATCAACAAATAGAGAATATAAACAGTAGAAACTTCCCCTTGAGTGGTGCATGAAAATGATTCTTCAAATCAGTAAGCTCTATGTAATGATCACTTGTGAAGAAAACCAAGTATAACGAATTTGATGAAGAAGTAAAATAACCCAAACTTGTGTCTTATGTCTTGTACTATCCATGTGACTCCAAACTTATACTAACACCATATTAGTAGACCGCAATCTCTTGACAAAATCCTCATCTTCAATGAGACACTGAGCACTACAATGTAACTCCTTTAAGTGATAGTTAACTAGGTCTTCATCCATCCACCCCTTGGCCTATGAAAACTAGATTTTGCAAGTCTTCGTCAACATCCTTTAAGCACGAACAAGTTATCTCCAAAGTGTAACACCCACTTTGAGATATGATAAGAGCACGAATCTGTGAAACTCAACTACAACATCAAATAAATGATATTTAACCTTCTTCGTAATCAATTAATCCAATAAACCAAATACGAGCTTTTTAAAACCTTTAAGAACAAATACCAATCTTCTTGTGTGTGCGAACCAAAATCCCATGTGTTTGTCACCAAAAATCTCAGTACCAAAAACATATACAACTTCCCCTCAATTCCAAAACCTCATCAGCAGAAACAAATAACGCAAGAAACACCAGCAGTGGAATTGAGATAACACTAGCAGTGGTTTCGAGAAAACACTAGGAGTGATTTCGAGAAAAACACTAGAAGTGGTTTCAGAAAAACACTAGAAGTGGTTTCAGAAAAACACTAGAAGTGGTTTCAGAAAAACACTATCAGTGGTTTCGAGAATACACTATCAGTGGTTTCAGAAAACACTAGAAGTGGTTTCAGAAAAACACTATCAGTGGTTTCAAGAATACACTAGGAAAGCTGCTTCTAACCATGAATCATAAACACCACACAATGTATAAACAACCTCCATCAAGAATTAGAACAAGTAACAAAAATTCAAGAAGTTGAATATGCATGAAAACCTAAAAATTCAAATTTCTAAAAACCCTTCAGCAGCCAACTTCGACAATGAATAACTTTTTACTGGTAAGGAGGTTGCTATTATTAGTGAACCTGATAAAGCTAAGAGGAAAATGGAGATCAAAGCTCACAGTATTCTCTCCATGGGAATACCTAATGAGTTTGCATTGGACTTTGATCAATATGAGTCTGCTAAAGAATTATTGGATGCTCTTGAATTAAGGTTTGCTGGTAATGAAGCTACTAAGAAGTCAAGGATGAACATGCTCAAGCATCAGTTTGAAACCTTCACTGCTCTTAGTGGAGAAAAGATTGATGGAACATACAATAGACTTCAAAAACTTATCAGTCAACTGAAGGCAGTGGGTTACAAGTTCCTTCAAGAAGATATTAATTTGAAGTTCATTAGGAGCTTATCATCTGATTGGGCTATTCATACAATTGTGTGGAGAAATAAGACAGACTTTGCTACAATGACTCTAGACAATCTCTTCAATAACTTGAAGGTTTATGAGTCTGAGAATAACTTTTCTAACTCGTCTTATTCTAATCAAAACATTGCTTTTGTATCCACTAATCACAAAAGCCCACAAGATGTATCCACTGCTGCTTATGGTATAACCACGGCTATTGCAAACAATACCACTGTTAGTGATAATGCCAGTGATGGTGCAATTTGTGCTTTTCTGTCAGATTTAACTACTAGTGTTGATGTTTTGAATCAAGATCTAGATCAAATTGATCCTGATGATCTTGATGAAATTAATCTTCAATGGCAAATGGCAATGCTGACTCTTCAAGCAAGGAAGTTTCTGAGGAGGACTGGAAGACATGTTAGGTATGATGGTCAAAGGAGAGCTGGATTCGAAAAAAGCAAGATGGAGTGCTTTAACTGCAAGAAGAAAGGTCATTTTGCTAGGGAATGTCGAGCTCCTAAAAGAATTGAAAGCGTTAAGAAAACAACAGAAGAGCCTGCTGCTTCTTCAGCTTTGGTTGCTCAGGATGGACTTGGTGATTATGATTGGAGTGATCAGATTGAAGAAGGTCCAAATGCAGCTTTTCTTGCTAGTGAAGCTTCAAAAGAGCATAACTTTGCTCTAATGGCCTATGCTTCATCTTCTGGTTCAGATTCTGAGGTATCTAATGATTCTAAAACATCTACTTGTTCTTTTAAATCATGTTCTAATAACTTAGAGTCTCAAAAGGCTATCACTGAGAGTATGAGAAAAGAAGTAGAGAGATTGACTCTAGATAACTTAGGATATAGAGTTGGTCTAGAGGGTGTGGAAGAGAAGCTAAAATTCTGTATTAAATGTGAGTTTGAGTATGTAGAAAAGATCAATATACTAGGTGGTGAAATTGATCTTAAAAACAGAGAGATTAAAATGCTTAAAGATAAACTAGCAGAGGCAGAAAGTGTAAAACTACAGGCCCTAGATGAAAAAGTAAAACATGTTGTTAGGGTTGCTAAAACACAATATGCTTCTGATCTAGTAAAGAAGCCAATAGGTCAAAAACTGTTCAAAGATGGTACTGGTTTAGGATACAATGATATGCCACCACCCCCTTTGATGAAACATGCACCACCTGCTAAAGAACTGTCATTTAGTAGTGAATTCAGTTTTAACAAACCTGTTGAAGAGATAAATAAGATTGAAACACCTAAGATAAGTTCTGATAAGTTATCTGATGCTCTCATAATAGAAGATTGGGAATCAAATTCTGAGGATGATAGAACTGAATCAACTAAATCTGAAAAGATAGAGACAGTTAAGAAAGTTGATTCTAAGCAAGTCAACCTTGTACCTAGATTTGGAGCTAAAGTTACCAAGAAAGTGGTAGAGTACAGGGAAATTCCTAGGGACCAGATGAAACAATATAAACCTAGGGGTAATCAAAGAAGCTTAAATGGTCTAATTTCTAATAGATTAGGTGATGAGTTTCAGTGTGTTAAAAAGGCTTGTTTTGTGTGTGGTAGTTTTGAACACTTACAGAGAAATTGTCATAAAAACAGACCACAAGTTTGGAATCATTGGAGGAGGGTAAATCATCAAAACTTTTCAAGAAAAACAAACCCTCATCCTAACAGTAACATGATACCAAGAGCGGTGCTGATGAGGAATGGGAATACAAAATCTATTGTCACTGCTACACCTAAATGGGTTCCAACCACTGCTAAGCAAAATGTAAACACGGCTAAGCAGAATCAAACCACTGTTAAGCAAAATATCACCTCTGATTCAAAAGAAGTTTTAAAAATTCCAAAGGTGATAACTGATACAGTGGTTGGAAATCATTTTTATGCTGTTAAGGCCTCAGCAAGTTGGCAATGGAAGCCTAAGACCAAGGTTTTACCACATGTCAACTGTGCATCAATGGACCTAAAGAAATTTGAATATTTTGATGCACAGGGCAGACCCAAGTCAGTACTGGCTTGGGTCCACAAGAGGAACTAACTTGTGTAATTTTATGTGCAGGGCAATCTTTAAACTAAGCTAAAAGATAAAGGAGTTTTTGATAGTGGTTGCTCTGGGCACATGAATTGGGATGAAAGCAATCTAGAAGATTTTGAAGCTTATGATGGAGGATATGTGGCATTTGGCAATGATCCTAAGGGAGGAAAGATACTTGGCAGAGGCACAATCAGAACAGGGAATCTAGAATTTGAAAAAGTCTATTTGGTACAGGGACTTAAGTACAATTTATTCAGTGTTTCTCAAATGTGTGATAAGAAAAACTGGGTACTTTTTGGGGAAACTGAGTGTGTGGTGTTATCTCCTGAGTTTAAGATGCCTGATGAGAAGTTTATACAACTTAGGGTACCTAGGAAGAAAAATATATATTGTTTTGATCTTAAAAATGTTCTTCCTAATAGGTCCTTATGTTTGTTTGCTAAAGCATCTGTTGATGAGTCAAAATTGTGGCATAGAAGGCTGGGTCATCTCAATTACAAAACAATCAATAAACTGGTAAAAGGAAACTTAGTGAGATGGTTACCTTCAAAGGTTTTTGAGTGTAAAGAACTGTGTGTAGCATGTCAAAAAGGAAAACAACATAGAGCTTCTTGTAAGACCAAAACTGTAAACACCATAACACAACCACTGTTTATGCTTCATATGGACTTATTTGGACCTACCTTTGTTAGAAGCTTGAACCATAAGCAGTATTGCCTAGTTATCACTGATGATTATAGTAGATTTTCTTGGGTATACTTTTTGGCTACTAAGAGTGAGACTAGTGAGATTCTTAAGAGTTTCATTACTAAGATAGAAAATCTAGTAAATCATAAGGTCAAAGTAATCAGATGTGATAATGGAACTGAGTTTAAGAATGATGTGATGAATCAGTTCTGTGTAGCTAAAGGTATTGAAAGACAGTTTAGTGTTGCTAGAACACCACAACAGAATGGTGTAGCTGAAAGGAAAAATAGAACACTAATTGAGGCTGCTAGGACCATGTTGTCAGAGTCTAAGTTACCAACTACCTTTTGGGCTGAAGCTGTAGGAATTGCATGTTATGTGCAAAACAGAAGTAAGGTAGTGAAGCCTCATAACAAGACCCCCTATGAGATTTTACATGATAGGAAGCCAATGATTGCATTCCTAAAACCTTTTGGGTGTCCTGTTACCATTTTGAATACTATAGACTACCTAGGCAAGTTTCAAGAAAAAGCAGATGATGGATACTTTTTAGGCTATTCCACAAATAGCAAAGCCTTTAGAGTATACAATAGGAGGACTAGAACAAATTATGTGGAAAAACCTTGTGTCAATAACAAAGTGTTCTTATGTTTATTCCGCTGTGCAACGTTATATCTTTGTTATTGTTAAACCCTAGAGCTTACAAACGATCACGAAACTACTGTTTACCACGTTCTTAGTTTCAACAATTGGTATCAGAGCTTGGGGAGCTCGTTACTTAGGGATTCGCAAGGTTTTTCGATGAAGAAGATGGAAAAATTCGAAGCTGGTACAAAGTTCGTATTTTTCTGCAGCACTGTTTTTAAAACGCTATAACTTTTTCGTTAACCGTTGGATCGTGACGAAATTTTTGGTGGACGTTCTCTATATATTAATCTAACTTTTCACCGAAGGGATTGTCGATCTGAGCTCTCTATCAAAAGTTATTCAGTGTCGAAGTTGGCTGCAGAAACTGGTATAATAATTCGAATTTTTGGGATTTTTAGGGTTTTCATACATATTCAACTTCTTGAATTTGTTTCACTTGTTCTAATTCTTGATGGAGGTTGTTAATACGTTGTGTGGTGTCTTTAATTTATGGAAGAAAGTAGCTTTGATGGTGTTTTGATTCGAAACCACTGCTAGTGTTATCGAAACCACTCCTAGTGTTTTCTCGAAACCACTGCTAGTGTTTTCTCGAAACCACTTCTAGTATTTTCTCGAAACCACTGCTAGTGTTTTCTCGAAACCACTGCTAGTGTTTTTCGTAACCACTGCTAGTGTTCACTCGTTACCACTGCTACTTTGTTTGAAATCCACTGCTATGCTAGAGTGTTTCTACTGTTTATATTCTCTATTTGTTGATAACAAAAAGGGGAAGATATGAGAATAGATAGCATGGATTAAGGGGAAGACAAGGAAGATAAGATTTGTTTCATTCATGGTGAGATTTAATTATCTCAACTTCTGCTACTTCGTCTAGGAAAGTTCGTACAAGAATCGTGTTTGTTTTGTCATCATCAAATAGGGGAAGATTGTTGGGTTTATTGATTTGATGATACAAAACAACAAAAGAATGAAACATCAAGGGCTTAAAGAGAAAGAGATGAAACCTACAAAAAGATGGAAGGACTTGCTTGCAAAAGAAGATTTATTATTTAGTCCTTTGTAGTATTTTGTAAACCCTAATCCTCTAGTATATAAAGAGGACATAGGGTGTAGGTTTTATATAAGTCTTCCATAATGTAGTCTAGTAAAGGTGTGTGTGTGTGTTCTAGGGCGTCGTTCATTGTAAACGCCTAGAACTAGTTATCCCTAAGATCTGAGATGGCTTAGATCCCTGTTACTGTTAGGTAACACGTTATATTCTGATCAATATATAATTGGGGAAGATGTGGAAAAACCTTGTGTCAATAACAAAGTGTTCTTATGTTTATTCCGCTGTGCAATGTTATATCTTTGTTATTGTTAAACCCTAGAGCTTACAAACGATCACGAAACTATTGTTTACCACGTTCTTAGTTTCAACATTTAAGATCTATCAAGGTCTCAGTTTCATCAAGTGGTATCAGAGCCTCGGGAGAGTCTCTATGATACTGAGAACAGTCTTTTCTTTACACCCATACAACCAAAACAACCTTCACCATGCCTGGATCAGATGATGGTATGGAAGTCACCAACAACCAAAACAACACCTCTCTGCAATAACTCAATCTCTCAAACAGCAATGCAAAGTTTCCATACCTCAAGAAGGAGGAGTACAATTTGTGGTCAATGAAGATCCAGAACTGGATCTCCAACATTGATTGGAATCTCTAGGAAATTGTAAAGAAGGGGAAGAGTTTGAAGAGGGCTATCACAGATCCTGATGGTAATGTTACTATTGTTCCTCCAAAATCTGCTGAAGAGATACTGGCCGTTCAAAGAGAGCACAAAGTGAGAACTATTCTCCTTCAGCTATACCTGAAGATCACTTGGGTGATTTTCACTACATGCTGGATGCTAAGGATATATGGATGGCAATCAAGGCTAGGTTTGGTGGGAATGAGGAGTCCAAGAGAATGAGGAAGTCAATGTTGAAACAACAGTTTCAAGAATTCCAAATCTCTGAAGAAGAAGGTATCCACAAGGGATATGACATGTTTCATAAGATACTGAGTCAGTTGAATCAGCTGAAGGCAAAGCCAGATAATGATGATTGTAATTCAAAGTTCTTGCGATCTTTACCTTCATCTTGGTTGCAAGTTAGCATTGCCCTCAAAGCTAAAGGTGGGCTGGATATGCTCACTTTTGATGAACTATACAACAGACTTAAATCTCTTGAGCCTGATGTGAGAAGTCCTTTTCGTTCATCCACTCCTAGTCACACAGCTTTTGTTGGTGCCTCCTCCAATAAGATAACCCATGCTCCAAGTCCAACTTACTCATCATAATCTTCTTACACTACCACTCCATCAAGTTCTCAACCTAAAACTAGTGGTGTTTTGGAAGATGTGATTCACTCTTTTGTTGCTGATTATGAAACTCAGCAGCAACTAGCCTTTGAGGACCTTGAACAGGTGGATCCATTTGACATGGAGGAGATGAATTTGAAGTGGCAACTGGCTATGCTCTCAATGAACATCAAGAAGTTTGAGAGTAAATCTGGGAGAAAGTTTGGGTTCCAGGGAAGAGATCCAGCAAGATTTAACAGAAGCAAGGTCAAGTGCTTTACTTGTGGGCAGATGGGTCACTTCTCTAGAGAATGCAAGGATAGGAAGGCTGGTGATGAGGTGAGATATTCTTCTTATCAGCAGATTCAAAAGGATGCTGGAAATTCGAAGGCTGGATCCTCCACAGCACTTGTCACTATGGATGATCATGTCAATTGGAATCTTCATGAGCCTGAGAATGACGATGGTCCTGGCTCGGAGAATATTGGATTGCTGGCTAGCTGTACTTCAGAGGATAGGCATGATCAAGTTGCCTTAATGGGCATCTCTCAGGTACATAACTGTGTTTTTGGTTGTAGTGAGCGTTATAATGAACTTAAAGTAGCCTATGATGAATTGAAACCTAGATATAATGAATGTTATGTTGAAGTTGAGGCTTATAAACAAGCTTTAAAAACATTAGAAAGACAAAAGGTTTGGTTTCAAAAGAATCAATTGGCTTATGATGAGAAGATAAGGGTGTTAGAAAGTGATTTAGAATGTACTAAAATTGATTTAAAACGTACTGAGAAAGAAAAAGCTGATGTAGTTTCTGAAAACAACGTGCTAAAAGAGAAACTAGATGAGGAAGTAGCTAGGCATAAAGAATGGTTATTGAATGGAAACAAGTTAGCTAGCTTCATCTATAGCAATCAAACTCCTAACTCAACAGTAGCTTTAGGTTTTAAGAAATATGTTGGCTTAGAAGCTAGGGATGACACACGTAAATCTACACCAGCAAGATTAGCTAACTTTGTAAATGAGGGTAAATTACATGCTGTACGTGGACCTATTAGAGGTGAACACATGCCGATTGACCTTTCCATCACAGTTGACTTTGATGGATCACACCATCTTTATGGCAGAAAGTCAAAAGACTTGCCAGACCCTGATTCTTCATCTACTGACTTTGTCTCTTGTTGTGACAGTGACAAGTCCTCTGACCAAGGGTCTACTTCTAGTACCAGGTGTGATTCAAATGACAAGTTAGACCTTCCCAAGACCTTGCCCAAGCCTACACCCAAGACTGCTTACAAGCCTTTTAAAGTTGCTGCTGAGGAATCAACTTTCAAGCCAGTTTCTTCCGAAGACTTGTTTATTAATTCTTTGCACAATAATGCTTTTAAGTTTGCTAAAAACAATTCTGTTAATTCTTGTGGTTTGAATGCTTTTGCATGTAATAGAACATCTTTTACTTTGAATAAATCTTCTAAAAAGAAGACATGTTTTGTTTGTGGAAGCAAATTTCATTTGATTAAGGATTCTAATTTTCATGAGCAAAGAATGGGTGCAGTTGCTGGTCAAAAGGAATCTAGACCCATGTGGACAAATATTAATGATATACCATCTTTTATTCCACAAGCAACTAATAAATCTTCTCCTTGGAGAAGATCTGTTACTAGCCCTTATGTGAAACTAACAAGTTCATATTTTCAAAAGGGTTATTGGCCTGGATGTGTTGACTCAATGTATGATGGGATGGGAACTTGGGGTACTGCTGTGAAGCCCTCAGCAGGTTGTTCTAGGACTAGAAAGGGACCAAATTTTCAATGGAGGTCCAAGAACAATGGTGGATCTTTTGTTTCTACATGGCCTAAATCTTGTGATCCACAAGGCATGCTCAAGTCAGTAATGACTTGAGTCTCCATAGTGTACTTATATTTTGTATAATTTTGTTGTTGTTGTAGGATCATCCTCTTAAGCATAAGGACGTTGGCATTGTTGATAGTGGTTGTTCCAGAAGCATGTCTGGAAACAGAGAAATGATGCATAATTTCATACCCATCAAAGAAGGAGGCAATGTCACTTTTGGTGGAAGTGATGGTAGAATCACAGGGAAATGAACCATCAAAACACCTCAACTGGATTTTGAGAATGTGTACTATGTTAAGGAACTACAACACTTCAACTTGTTCTCAGTCTCACAAATTTGTGACACCAAGAACAAAGTATTCTTCTTTGACGATGAAAGTCTTGTGCTTTCTAAAGACTTCAAACTACCAGAAGATACATCAATTCTGCTGAGAGTTCCTAGAAATCACAATCTATACACATTCAACTTAAATGATGTTCAACCAGAAGGTGATCTAACTTGTTTGGTGGCAAAAGCATCCCTGGATGAGTCTACAAAATGGCATAGAAGGATGGCTCATGTGAACTTCAAGACCATAAACAAACTTTCTAAAATGGGTCTTGTTCAAGGACTTCCTTCCAAAGTTTTCACCAATGAACATAACTGTGTTGCCTGCAACAAAGGAAAGCAACACAGAGCCTCATACAAAGCCATTACAGTGGTGAGCACTATATCAGAACCTCTTCAGTTGCTGCATATGGATCTCTTTGGTCCAACCCAAGTCAGGAGTATTGATCATAAGTATTTCTGTCTGGTAATCACTGATGACTATAGCAGATTTTGTTGGGTATTCTTTTTGAGAACTAAAGATGAAACATCTCTAGTTTTAAAAGAATTCATTACCCTTGTTGAAAACCAGTTGACCAAAAGGGTTAAAGGAATTCGGTGTGATAATGGGACAGAGTTCAAAAATGTTGTATTAATAGAACTCTGTAATTCTAAAGGGATAAAAAGGGACTATAGCACTCCAAGAACTCCACAACAAAATGGGGTAGCTGAACGAAAGAATAGGACCTTAATAGAGGCAGCAAGATCCATGCTTGTAGACTCTAAACTACCCACTATGTTCTGGACTGAAGCAGTTAGCACGGCTTGCTATGTACTCAACAGGGTATCCATCACTAGACCTCATTTCAAGACACCTTATGAACTTTTCACAAGGAAGGTTCCTGCTATACATTACCTCAAACCGTTTGGATGTCAAGTGACCATTCTGAACACCAGTGATCCACTAGGGATGTTTGATGAGAAGGCTGATGAGGGGTATATTGTTGGTTACTCAGCTCATAGTAAGGCTTATAGGGTATGCAATTTATCTGCTAAGAAGATTGAAGAGACTCTGAACCTGAGATTTCTAGAAGATAAGCCTAATGTTCAAGGACAAGGTCATGTTTGGTCTTTTGATCTTGATTACTTAACTTATTACTTGGGTTATTCTAGACATGTGGCTAACCAAAATGCAGGTACACAAGAGTCTCCCACTGACATTGCAGGTACCATGGATGCTGACTCTGATTGTGAGTTTGAGGATGATGAACATCCTATTCATGTACCTTCCTTCTCCCCTAACCATTTTGCAGGTGATACTCCTAAAGTTACCTCTGATGAGAGTGAAGATGAGTCACACTATGCAGAGGACCTTGCTAGGCTTAAGAAACAAGAGTATGCAGCTAATCTTGAAGCTGAGAAGTTTGATGGGAAGGTTGCAAGAGAAGCAGTCAGTGGAAACCATGATTCTCCTGACGGTGATCCTGTTTCTCCTACCATCACCAAATCTGCTGATAGCCCTGCTGTTTCTACTCCAATTTCTACTAGAGTGTCCACAGACTTTGGAGAACCTTATACACGATTTCCAAGTCCATCAGATCTTGGTAATCATCAACCCAAAGCTCGCATCTTCACCTCACCTTCCTATGACTGTGATTTTGAGACAACTATGACTAATCTTGATACATCTATTGAGGTCAACCCCACTGCTACAAAAAGGATCAACATTGCTCATCCTCAATCTAATGTAATTGGTGATCTTTTAGCACCTGTTAGAACTAGAAGGACTGTGACAAGTTCTAAATATGGACATGTTGCTTTTCTTTCCTATGTCTCAAACTAGCAAAGGGACAATCACACAGACTTTAAGCATTGTCTGTTTGCTTGTTTTCTTTCTCAAGTGGAACCAACCAGTGTTACTCAAGCTCTTGAAGATTCAAGTTGGCTTGAAGCAATGCAAGAAGAGATGCAACAATTCCAAAATCAGCAGGTTTGGATCTTGGTACCACTACCTGATGGTAAGTATGCAATTGGGACAAAATGGATTTTGAAGAATAAAAGAGATGCAAGGGGGGTTGTGATTAAAAAAAAGCAAGATTAGTGGCTCAGGGGTTCAGGAAAGAGGAAGGAATTGATTATGATAAAGTGTTTGCACCTGTTGCTAGAGTTGAGGTCATTCGAATATTCTTGGCCTATGCATCCTAAATGGGGTTTATGGTATATCAGATGGATGTCAAAGGTGCTTTTCTGTATGGTGAAATAGAAGAGGAAGTTTATGTCACTCAACCCAAAGGATTTGAAGACCCAGATCATCCTAAACATGTTTACAAGGTTGTAAAAGCTCTCTATGGACTACATCAGGCACCAAGAGCATGGTATGCTAGGCTTTCAGCATTTCTGCTGAAGCATGGTTATAGAAGAGGTGCCATTGACAAAACACTTTTCCTAAAGAAGAATTCCACAGACATCATACTTGTGCAAGTTTATGTGGATGACATTATATTTGGCTTCACTAAAGAAGCTTGGTGCAGGAAGTTTGAGGAGCTTATAAAGGGAGAGTTTCAAATGAGTGCTATGGGGGAGCTTACTTTCTTTTTGGGTCTCCAAGTTCAGCAGAAACCTGATGGTATTTTTATCAGTCAGGATAAATATGTGAGGGACATTTTAAAGAAGTTTCGTATGGAGAATGTCAGAACTGCCACTATACCTTATGAAGCTCCAAAACCTAAGAACAACATTGAACCAGATCCAGCTGTGAATGTTCACTTATACAGATCTATGATTGGTTCATTGATGTATTTAACAGCTTCTAGGCCTGACATTACCTTTGCTGTGAGTGTTTGTTCTAGACATCAAGTCACTCCACTTACTTCACATCTGAATGCAGTTAAAAAGATCTTTAAGTACCTTAAAGGCCAACCCCATTTAGGTCTTTGGTACCCAAAAGAGTCTCCTTTTAAGTTGGAAGAATATAGTGATAGTGATTATGCTGGTGCAAATCTGGATAGGAGATCCGCAACTGGAGGTTGCCAATTCCTTGGTAAGAGATTGATTTCTTGGCAGTGCAAGAAATAAACTATTGTGGCTACCTCAACTACTGAAGCAGAGTATGTTGCTGCTGCCAATTGTTGTGGTCAGGTACTATGGATACAAAATCAATTGTTGGATTATGGGTTTAACTTCATGAACACAACAATTTTTATTGATAATCAAAGTACCATATGCATTGTTAAAAATCTAGTTTTTCACAGTAGAACTAAACACATTGAAATCAGGCACCACGTTATAAGAGATGCATATGAAAAACATTTATAAAAGTGGTTAAGATTCACACTGATGATAATGTGGCAGATTTGTTGACTAAAGCATTTGATGGACCTAGGTTTCAACACCTAGTTGTCAATATTGGGATGCTTAACCCTTGACTGCAAAGTTTGAGGGGAGGCATAGGCCTCAGGGGAGGCATATGCCTCAGGGGAGGATACTTGTTGTAAACTTTGTAAATTATTGTTTATATTGCTAACACTAACCAGCTAATGTTCTTTGAGTTTTGTTTGTCTTGGTTTGGTTTGTGTGTTTCTCTGTGTATGGTTTGCAGTATGTTTGTTTCTACTGAAGAAAAGTACTGCAGTGATCAATTTCTACTAAAGAGAAGTACTGAAGTTAAATTGTTCATTCATTCAATAAACAGTTTACAGCTTACAGCTTACAATCAACTTCAAATGCAAATACAAGATCATTTCTATACAAGATCTACCAAACCTATACTAGTTCCTATCGTCTATTACAAAAGCTGGTGGATATGCGTGACCAGTACGACGAAGAAGCTGAAGATAAAATGCGAAGGATGGATTGATGAAAACGAAGGTGAAGCTGGTGGATATGGTAGATGGTTTTGTGATAAGAAAAATCTTCAGTTGTTCCATTTACTCATTCCACCATAAAGCAATCACTCCATCTTCCTTTTGCCCTTTCCCTTAACGATATGTGATGAAGCACCAAAACATGGCGCAGGAAGAGCTAACACCACCTCTCTTCTGGCACGTGGCCGTTTTTGAGGTTGGGGTGTTGAAGGTTAGGGGTGAAATGTCCTCTTCTTATTGAAGAGTGGCTCTTGACGCTCTGTGGAGTCATCATAACCTTTAGATGAATCACTTGGATTCACCACACTATCATCTTCAGAAGAAGGAAGAAAAGGGGATTTTGATGGTCGAGGTTCATCTTGATGGGGGTAGCGAAACAATGGGCTTGAATCTTCACTGGATGATGATAATGAGGATGAGGAAGTGAGCTTTATTACTTCTGGTTTGGTGGACATTGGTTATTGTTGATGGTTGAGAAGCTTGTGGAGGAATTAGGGTTTGTGAAGATAATTGGGGGTAAGTGGTGTGTTTTAAGTGTTTTATGTCAATTAATGTGACAATTAAGTGGTGTGTTTATAGGCGGGCTCAAGGTTTTATGACAATTAATGTGAGTTGGGTAAGGAAGCTGAACAAGCAGCAGCTAAAGCTAAGAGGGCCAGAGAGGTGCTTGAGAGAATGTATGAATTGCGTGGTGTTGTTCCAAATCATTCTACTTCTACTTCTTCCATTCCTGCTAAAGATGTTCCTGATGAATCTGAGAAGGTACCATCTTCTATTTCTATGGGAATTTATATACCTGGTAGGAGGAAGAAAAGGATGTCTAAAAGGAGACACACTTCTCTATGGAGATCTGTGAAATCAGCTGGGACACACACCTCTAGGGTTAAGAAATCTCACAGGGGTAGTTCTTTGGATCTAAAAGCAGCTGATTCAACTTTCATTAAAGAAGGATCTGCTGATACTTTTCTTGAAGGATCTCATGATGTGTTGGTTGCTTGGACTTTGACTGATGGACAGCTTAACACCATTTTTGGACCGGATAATTCTTCTATGCAGTTTAACTTCTTGAAGGAAATATTTCATATGGTGGATAGGCAAGATTTGAATACTCTATATGGCCTTGTCACTAAGCATTATGATACTCATTCACCACAGGGTTCTGGTTTATACTTGTTGGGTGATCTTCAAGTTCTGTTTGACTCTCAATCTCCAGATGTTAAAGGGTATTCTATTTGGAAGAATTCACATAAGTGGGAGGTTGTGACTTGGAGATTTTATCCTATGTCCTGTGTGCATATGGTGGAGACAAAGTGTGGAATGACTGTGTTTATGTTCTCAGATAAGATTTATCCTTTGTCTGTGTCATTGATGGAAAGCATGCTTAGAAAGAAGTTGGAAGTTCCACCTGATCCAGTTGGGAATGATAAGCTGCATGCTGAACAATTGGTTGGATTGATTAAGAATCAGCTTCTGCAACGTCAAGTGTCATCTTGATTATGGTATCTTGTATTTTTTGTAATCTTTGTTTTATTTAATTCTTTGTTTCATTATTAGTTAAAAAAAATCTATGTATATTATTTGTTTGTCTAACTTTTCTTGCAGGTTTGTTGTACATTGTTGATGGTTATCGACTCACCAGCTGTGCCTTGTGTACATCAAAGAGTTGGCTAGTCCAAAGGGTACAACTTTGGTAAAGACACCTCAAATCTTTTGATAGCTGTAATGATTTGCTCAAAATCATAGGGTTTGCAACTCACCCATGCTTAATTGCTGAGGGTTGTATGGTCATCAATTCACCATGGTTTATACCGTTTTGGAATCCAAGAATTGGCTAGCCCATAAATGTATGGCTTGTGGTAAAGGCAGTGGAATATCATATTTGGTAATCAATTCACCAAGGGGATTCTTTCACCTAAGAATTGACTAGTCCTGAGCAAACGGCTACAGGTAAAGACATTTCAAATCCGTTTATGGTTGCTGATTTGCTAATAAATCAGATGGTTATCAGTGTACCATAGTTTTCGAACTTAAACATATGGCTACTCCAGTAGTAATGGCTATTGGTAAAGAGACATCAAATCCATTATTTTCAGTGATTCACCTCTCACAGGAGTTAACACACCTGGATGTGATGAGAATAGTATGAAACTAATATGTTTTGATGTACATTATGTCATTTGTTGCTGCAAAGATCTAGTGTTTCAAAGTTTTATCATCATAGAGATGTATTTGTTTTGGTTCTTAGTTGATGATGTTCGACTACAATCCTCTTATGTTGCTGTGTTAACGATATATCCAGAAACTGGAACTTAACCTAGTCAAATTCCAGTTTAGGGGAGGATTGTTGGGAATTCTACTAAGTATGAATTATGCTGAAGTTACTGCTGAAGGATTCTGCCGAAGTGTACGGATTCTGCTGAAGATTTAATTCTACTGAAGAAATGAAACCGTGTAGATGGTTTCTGCGGATATAGATATTCCGCGTATTCTATAGTTAGTTAGGATATAGTTAGGATATGCATGAGCTTTATTAGGAAGTTATAATATATATCTTATTTAGTTTTATGTTTATACGTTTCTTGGGAAACGGGTTAGGGTTCCTTGTGTATAAAAGGAACACAATAGTATGAGTTATGGACAAGTTGAAAAACAATTTTTTAGTATTATTAAAAGATCCATAGAGGATCAAAGTGTTCTTAGTTATTTGTGTTTGTTCTTGTGTTTAAATTCCGCTTGAATACAAGTTATAGAGACTGTCTTATAGTGTGTTTGTGATTACATAAGCATTACTATCGATCTACGAGTGCTTTAAGATCTATCAAGGTCTCAGTTTCAACAATATATTATAAATCCACTCACAAAATGAATATGAATTTATGAATTTGATTTATTTAGTTATTTAATCATAATATATTAATTAGATATTATTATATAATAAAACGGGTTCGGTTCGGTTCAGGTTTTGCGGTTTGGTTTTTGGACGAAAACCGAAACCGAATCGCATTTTTCGGTTTCTGAAAAAGTAAAAACCGAACCATCGGTTTTTAGTTTTGGTAGGTTTTTTCGGTTTTAGGTTCGGTTTCGGTTTTTTCGGTTTGTTTTGCTCACCCCTAGATTAGGACCCGCACTAAACCAGCAAACTTCTGGACACATCTGTTCAGGACTCGTACAACAAAGAGCTCCATCAACTTTTGCTGGCACTCCTCATGAACATGAATGGGAGAAATTCTTTGAGTTAATGTTCGATGAATACTATGGTGGAACCTCGACAAATGCATCAAACCATCATTCCGCTGCACCCGCTCAAAATCATCCACCACCACCAACAGAAGATGCATCTACTACGGTCAAAACCAATGCACCAACTCCATCAACATCATCTACATCTACTCCAGCAACTCCAATTCTTCAAACAGTTTTACCAGCAGTTGATGAGCAAAACCAAAACATATCATTTCAAGAAGAACCTACTCAAAACCAGAACGATGCACCGTTAGATGAAGACTTATTTAAAAACCCGTTTGCTACGGAATTAGCTGAATCATTGATTCGCTGGGGAAACCAATAATAGAAGTTTGTAGTATTTGGGTAACTCAAACGTGTTAGGTTTGAGCACCGAGATCGTTCCGAACGAGGGTTGAATGGAATTTCCAACTCACGTCGCGATTATCGGGATTTGAATAAGAGAAGGTGATAATATGATGTTTTCTAAACTACGAGATCAGGAAAGTAAATGGAACTAAAATCTATGGGGAAAACCTAAGGATTAAGGCAAACTACGCAAATCTATACTAAAATGCAAATACGGGATTAAAACGAAACGCGAATAAAATGCAACTACATCTATTCTAAATCCTAAAAATAACCTAAAATTACTTTTATACTAAAAATGATATTAGAAAACTATTTATGAATTAAAACTATTTTTTAAGATTTTTATGGAATTTATTCAAATTAAAAACTAATTTTTAACTATTAAAACTAAATTAAAATACTAAAAATTATGAAAATTAAGGTGAAAATTATGAAACTATTTTTATAAAATCTAGAATATCCTAAGAGAATTTTCAAAACTTATTTTTTATTTTTCTGATTATTTTTCTATTTTCTATGAATTTAAAACTATTTAAATCTAAATAATAGGCTAAAAATTACAAAATAAGCTAGGAAAAATCTAGAAAAATTATTTTTTTGCTTTTTGTATTTATCTTAATCTATGAAAATTGAAAAATTATTTTTTGGAACTTTTTCTGATTTAATTGCAATAAAAGCTATTTAAAAATGACTAAAAACTGTTTTAAATTGAGAAAAATAGTAAAAAGTGACTAAAAATTATGAAAAACTCAGGAAAATTCTAAAATATTATTCTAAATCTATGAAAAATATAAAAACAAAGGCTAATGTGTGAGAAATGAGAGCTGTAGTGTAAACAGTTGTGGAAATAAACACTTGAAAATAAGCAAATAAGCACTATAAACTACCAAACTACTACAGAAGCTATATTATACTAAAACTAACTAATATCAACTAAATCCAGCTACTCCTAACCTCTAATCAGTGATCTACCAAGTTGTTGATACTAACTGCCACTTTATCCAAACAGCTACTGACCCTATGTTTGAGCTTATCCACAAGCTTATTCAATAAGCCTAACTAATAACCAGATGTGTGGTTCTCAAGACCACCAACCAAAGAATGATTATGCCAATTTTCAGATCAAGAAAAGTTCAAATGAAGCTAATGCTAAGCCTAGACAGTTTGATGAAAAATGCTTTTGACAGTTTTGACTTTTGAGAAACAGTTATGAAATGTTGACCAAAATGAGATTAGATTCAAAATGATGAACTGAACTTGATGAGAAATGATGAAATACAACCATTGTAAGCTAGCTTATCACTTTATCTACTTAAATGCAAGTTTTCACTTCACTGATTCAAACAGACTAGAGAATGAGAGCAATTAACTAGTGATTTTGACTTTTAGAGATAGTAGATGTAATATTAAAGCTTAAGTGATTATAATAGACCTAAATGAACCTATAGCAGCAAAACTTATCCAATAAACAAACCTCTATCACCTATAACTGATATGATCCAAACACTATTTCTATAACTGTTATGCAACCTATTCTATCAAATCTATAATTCCAATCTATAGCAACTAAAACTTATGATCTACTGACAATATGAGAGCTAATGAATGCAATAACAACAAAGTAAACTAACAGATTATGGATAAACTAATTATGCAGTTAAACATATACCAAAAGATCAGATTCTGAAACTTACAAACATCCAGCTTATTTGCAGGCTTATCTCAGAACCAAAATACCACTAATCTAATCAAATCCAACCCAAATTCCACTCTACATCACCCAAATCAGATCCAAAACCAGCACATCAAACCATTTCTGCATCAGTTGACTTTTGTTGACTGAATATGTAATTTGTTTGTGAATTGAGATTTGGACAGAAATAAACTCACCAAAAGTACTTAGAAGCTTAAATGAGCTTAGTTAAACAGTAGCTAAAGCTTATGATAAGCTTGAGAGTATTTTTTTTATTTTTCAATTATTTTTATTGATTTTTTTTTTGTGTTTTTGAGTTAATGAAGAAGTAAGCTAAAAACAGGTTTGGATTATTGAAATAAACATTTAAACAAGGAGAATAAGCAGATTTAAAACATAAACACTTGAACAAATACTTGAGAATGAAAAACTGAATTTTATTAATCTAAGAAATTTGAGTACAAAAGAAGAAATTACAAAGGCTTAACAAAACTTAAAACATTAAAATGAAATTACAATTAACTATGCTACTGAAAAGTTAAAGAAGAAGATATCTCCAATGTGAACGAATGAGGGTCTTTAAATACTTGAGCTTGAGCCTTGGAAACTTCTGGAATGTGCAATTCTGTGCTTCCTTGAGTCATTTACAACCCTTTGATCAAATCCCACGTATCCCAAATGATATCAACCCTTGGATTAGATCATCCACGCTGTTTCGACCAATAGGAGAGCAGGAATTGGGAATGAGCACACGGATAGCTGACCTGGCACTCCCCATGTGTCAGTGGTGTCAGACGAAAGTACTGTTTTGCCCTTAATTACAGTAATTTTGACCAATTGACGCGGGGTAATTTTAGGGTTCTTGTGCCTGGGTAAATTGGGGCTAAAAAGGGCGGGGTGGGTTTTTTTTATTATAATTTGATATTGTTGACCGGGTTTGGGTAATTTGACTCGGGTAATAAACCGGGTAACGGTTTAATATAAAAACGTGGGTATTGGGCTTGGACCGGGTCATGGGTTTTTATTATTGGGCCGTGTATATTGGATTGGATTTAGGATTATATTTGGATTAAAAGTGTACTCATTTAAGCTTATAGGGACTAAACTTGTATAATCTGAAAATCAAGGGACCACACATGTAATCTGAAAATCTTCTTCCAAGGGCTAAACTTGTAATTCCAAATAATCCAAGGGCTGATTTTGTAATTCCAGAAACTTGAGGGATTACTTTTACCAAAAGCTCAAAGTTCAGGGACTGATCTTGACATTTCTTCAAACTTGATTATAACTTCCAAAATTCATCCTCAGAGAATAAAATCTTCAAAAGTGCACAATCTCGACCTTCCGGCTCAGCTCAAACTCTCTTAATCTCTCGTGCTCGGATTTACGTCTGATTTGGTTCCTTTTTGTGTGTTTTTACATATCCGTACCTGCACATGCACAAACTCAAGAAAACAACAGATATTAACAATAAACGGCTCTTTCTTGGTTATATTGGGTTTTATTTGATAAAGAAATGATATGTGTTTTTGCACATATCAAAATACCCCAGACGAGACCATTGTCGTGTCCTCACGCAATGCAATCAACTCACGCTTCTAAAACCAAGGATTTCAACCTCTTTCTACTAAACCTATGAAGAAGTAGCAAAGATTCCTCAAAAGAGATTAAGAAAGCCTTAATTCTAAAAACGCCCCGTTTACCTTTTAATTTCTCATGTATAGATATTACGATTAAGCACATTCCATTATGAGTGACGGTTTGTTGAACTTTCATGTCGATTAATAACTCCAACATTTTTCAAACGACACGTTAGGATCACGGAGTAGAAAACACAACACAGCGCGAAGTGACCATACGGATAGAATACATCGTCCCTGATTTTTCACAAGTCCCAAACTAAGCGTAAAACCGAAATCATTGTTAAATATGATTTTAGATGCTAACACTACCCATGGAAGTTACTTGTGTAATTACTTTTTGCTCCCATTTTCCTATTTTCCTCTAGATTTTTTTATTTTTGTGAGAATTGAATTTCTTCAAATTTCTCGTTTCGATAACTTTTATTCCGATAAAGATATAAAGCTAAGTCGCTAATTAGTTATCCATCTTCTCTTAAGAACCATTGTCCCAAAAATGAGGTCCACATCAAGGAATTTTTATTCAGTTATATTTTTGATTTTTTTCATTTTTTTTTCATTTTCATCACTTTTCATCAATTTTTTTTTTTTTTTTTTTTTTTTTTTTTACACTTATACTTTTTATTTATATGAGCTATGAACTACGGAGCTTCACGGGGTAATTCCAAGACTATAGGCTTCATGAAATGAGGATCCCGGCTGGCTAGGCTAAGACCTCACTCAATCCCGGCTAAAGATCCAAGGGTCCGATCTCGACACCGCAGCTCATAACTTTACTTATTACTTTTCACTTATTGCTTATTTATTACGGATCCTTGATGTGTACCCAATTTTTAAAACAAAGATTCTTTTAAGAAGATAAAGAACTAACTATCGCCAAAAACTCAACATCTCTAATTATTATTAGACAGATATGGGGTGAAACAATTTTGTGGGAACAAAAAGCCATAAGTACCTTCGATGGGCTCTAAAGAGAACCAACTACTCCACGCTTAGCATCTAAACTCATAAGTAACTCTATCATTTCTCGATCTCCGTAAATTTAAAATCCCAAATAATGAGATCCGCGGATGCTTAGCCGATAATTTAGATTATCTATGGTTAAGGGAACAATGCTAGGGCTCAACACGCCCGGTCAAGTCAGAATTCTATTACTACTCTCACCAGCGGAAAGTCAACAAGGTGTCAAAACATATATTAACTTAGCAAATGCTTCGTCTAATGAAATAAAGTTATGCATATTTAAAGTCACTCAGGGAAACTTGCAAAATCTTGGCCTTGTGAGCTAGAATTCGCATTTTATAGCTTCTTGTCTAAGAGACTAGCAAACTTTTCAATCAAAAAGACTTAACAAAAGCTTTCAAAAATTTTTAAATTTTCACATTTTTGCACAATTTTTCATTTTCTAAGGAAAAACGGGGTTGCGAGAGTATACGACGAAAAACAAGCAAGTGCGGTCAAATCAAATCGAAGATTACCCTACCCCATACTAGAACGAAACATTGTCCTCAATGTTTAAAGCAAGGGTATCACGAAAATCTAAAAGCCGTTTATTAAGTATGCTCAAAGATAAACGTTAGTAGATAAGATTTCGGATATCGGACTTCTATCAGCAACGATCATGAAACTCGAGTGGAGAAAAGACAAACTTCGAGCACGAGAGTCTTCATATCGGGAACATCCTAAACACAACAACCAAACACGAGAAATCGAAGAGGCAGAACCCTTCGCGTCACTTATTAGAAAATGGAAAGAAGATAGAGATAAGCATGGGGTGCCTCCCACGAAGCGCTACTGTTTTTGATCACCGAGTCGCTAGCCTGACTCGTCCCCGAATTCATTTGTCCTTAGGGAAACAAGCGGTAGAGATACCAGGGTCAAAAACGGTGTCTTCACTCCCGAAGGAATGAGACTGAGTGGGTAGGGAGGGAAAGAAAGTGTCGGGCGCAAGTACATAAGGAATAACTCCTCCCGAACTCACATAAGGTATATGAAAGAATGATCCATCATCCGGTGGTTTTGCGGGCGGACGAAGAGATGACGGATCACAATGAGAATACTCCAAAAAAGATGGGAGCTCACGGTAAGGGATAAGATGTGTAGGCTCACAAATGAAGGCATCCAAGAGAGGATCCTTATCTCGAATGACGTTTATAGCATAAAGCTCATCTATGTCTAATATCCCGGGTTTAAAGATTTTGTCTTCACATGTCAGCTCATTAGGATAAAGGATGGTGGACTCATGAGAGAGAGGAGAGTCAAGAAAACCATCAAGAACAACCATATCCCCATCGGGATCATTCATAAAATCCTTAATACCCGGTGGTATTGGATCTTCAATAGCATCCTCAATGATCGGGTTATTCGTCGAATTATCAGAAATCTCGTTCAAAATTTTGCTCTCATCAACCTCGAAGTAGAATCGCTCAAGAATCGGAGGATAAACATCTGCCATAGTGGGATTGCCACTAATCTCTTCATCAAATCGGAAAGTCTCAAGCTCGGGTAAGAAATCACTATCTTTAACGGAGATAGGAGGCGAACTTGAATTATCGTTAAGGGCTTCAATCTTAGAAATGAGAATATAAACATTCGACAATGTTTCTCGTAATGCTTCATCCTCGATCTCTATATCATTAAGCTCAATCTCTTCATCTTCCGGCTCAAGATCATTTTCTTCTGCTATATGGACGGGCTCAAAAGGTAAGTCGTCGACGAAATCGATGTCTCCATAAGAATCGTTATCGGAATCGGAGAACATCTCAACATGATCATTTGAATTATCAAGAGAAGGCTCATCACAAATATCATCAATAACCTCGGACTCTCTTGGGATTGGGACAAGGACCTCAACACTAGTCTCTTCCGTTTCCGGAATAATACTAAGGTGCTCATCCCCCATTATGAAAGAGTCAACGGGTTCAACAATAGTCGAAGAAATATAATCATCGACCTCTTCCAAAACGTCGTCACTTCTCTCAACCGGCGTGAGTGAAGGGGAAGGGTCGGAAGTGAAAGGCTCAGAAACGGGAGTGGTTGTAGCCGACAAACTCGCATAATATTCTTTCATTTGAATGGAATCCTCATCATCATCGAAAACGAAAGTCTTGCGATATTGGGTTGTTGTAGCATTATAGACATCGTCATCGGTGGCTTGACAATCGTAAAAAGGATGGGGACCTCCACAATAATCACATCTTTTGGAAACGGTATCAACGGGCTCTGGTTTTTGCTTCATGCATCGAATATCATTGGTAAGCTCAGCCATCTTAACCGGTTTATTTCTTGATGTCGGAACTTTCGATTTGTTCTCGATGATCGCCAATATATCCCTTGGGGTACGATACAAGATATTGCCACCGGTGGCTGTATTAAGTGAATCTTGATCGGTTTGCGTTAAAGCATTGTAGAATATATCGATTTGAAGTAATTCCGAAAAACCATGATGTGGGCATTTTCATAGGAGATCTTTGAATCTTTCCCATGCCTCACCAAAACTTTCATCAAAACGTTGCTGGAAGTTTGTAATTTCGTTCTTAAGATTTATCGTTTTAGAATAAGGAAAAAAATGATTTACAAATTTTGAAACGAGATCTTCCCAAGCAGTGATCGATCGAGGGGGTTCTTTATCGAGCCAATTCCGGGCTACTCCCTCGAGAGAAAATGAGAATAACATCAACTTAATTGTGTCATGAGGGACATCCTTATATTTTATAGTCGAAATTAGATTATCAAACCATCGGATGTGAGCATAGGGATCGTCCCTCTCAAAACCATAGAATGGTTTTGACATAACTAGTTGAATTAAACCGGTTTGTATCTCGAAATTTTCGGAAAAAATATCCGGTACAACGATAGCATCTTCGTAACCCTCGGTGGGTACTTGGAGCAGTTCTGACATCGTACGCGTGTCCGCCATTAGAATTAAACATATAGAGGGATAAGAGAAAAGAATTATCAATTAAGGGGATAAAAGAAGAATATTTTTGGGTTTTTAAAACTAATTTTGAAAAGGAAAATCTTTTTGGGTTTTTATATTTAAGAAAACACAATATTTTTGTAACCGTCACGTCAACCGGTGCTCGGTAGCTCTCAAAAGTACGCGCAGCGGAGCGGGAACGAAGAGTGGATCGTTCTTCAGTCTGCAATTTAATGTCAAGACTTTCCTTATACCCCGTGTATAGGTTGTACCTTCAAGGTGAGCCGACGTAACAATTGACGTTTCAGTTTCTTTTGTTGGTTTTTTAATTTTTATGGTTTTGTAAACACTCTAGGAAGAATGTTTTGGTATTTTTAGATGTTTTTGGGTTTTTGAAAAATATATATATACAAAAACGACGGTAACTTCACTCGGGGAAGGATCTTCAAATGCACGCGATTCGAGACGGAATACGAAAACTCGCTACAAGCCCTCCCCGGCAGCGGCGCCAAAAATTGATTCGCTAGGGAAACCAATAATAGAAGTTTGTAGTATTTGGGTAACTAAAACGTGTTAGGTTTGAGCACCGAGATCGTTCCGAACGAGGGTTGAATGGAATTTCCAACTCACGTCGCGATTATCGGGATTTGAATAAGAGAAGGTGATAATATGATGTTTTCTAAACTACGGGATCAGGAAAGTAAATGGAACTAAAATCTATGGGGAAAACCTAAGGATTAAGGCAAACTACGCAAATCTATACTAAAATGCAAATACGGGATTAAAACGAAACGCGAATAAAATGCAACTACATCTATTCTAAATCCTAAAAATAACCTAAAATTACTTTTATACTAAAAATGATATTAGAAAACTATTTATGAATTAAAACTATTTTTTAAGATTTTTATGGAATTTATTCAAATTAAAAACTAATTTTTAACTATTAAAACTAAATTAAAATACTAAAAATTATGAAAATTAAGGTGAAAATTATGAAACTATTTTTATAAAATCTAGAATATCCTAAGAGAATTTTCAAAACTTATTTTTTATTTTTCTGATTATTTTTCTATTTTCTATGAATTTAAAACTATTTAAATCTAAATAATAGGCTAAAAATTACAAAATAAGCTAGGAAAAATCTAGAAAAATTATTTTTTTGCTTTTTGTATTTATCTTAATCTATGAAAATTGAAAAATTATTTTTTGGAACTTTTTCTGATTTAATTGCAATAAAAGCTATTTAAAAATGACTAAAAACTGTTTTAAATTGAGAAAAATAGTAAAAAGTGACTGAAAATTATGAAAAACTCAGGAAAATTCTAAAATATTATTCTAAATCTATGCAAAATATAAAAACAAAGGCTAATGTGTGAGAAATGAGAGCTGTAGTGTAAACAGTTATGGAAATAAGCACTTGAAAATAAGCAAATAAGCACTATAAACTACCAAACTACTACAGAAGCTATATTATACTAAAACTAACTAATATCAACTAAACCCAGCTACTCCTAACCTCTAATCAGTGATCTACCAAGTTGTTGATACTAACTGCCACTTTATCCAAACAGCTACTGACCCTATGTTTGAGCTTATCCACATGCTTATTCAATAAGCCTAACTAATAACCAGATGTGTGGTTCTCAAGACCACCAACCAAAGAATGATTATGCCAATTTTCAGATCAAGACAAGTTCAAATGAAGCTAATGCTAAGCCTAGACAGTTTGATGAAAAATGCTTTTGACAGTTTTGACTTTTGAGAAACAGTTATGAAATGTTGACCAAAATGAGATTAGATTCAAAATGATGAACTGAACTTGATGAGAAATGATGAAATACAACCATTGTAAGCTAGCTTATCACTTTATCTACTTAAATGCAAGTTTTCACTTCACTGATTCAAACAGACTAGAGAATGAGAGCAATTAACTAGTGATTTTGACTTTTAGAGATAGTAGATGTAATATTAAAGCTTAAGTGATTATAATAGACCTAAATGAACCTATAGCAGCAAAACTTATCCAATAAACAAACCTCTATCACCTATAACTGATATGATCCAAACACTATTTCTATAACTGTTATGCAACCTATTCTATCAAATCTATAATTCCAATCTATAGCAACTAAAACTTATGATCTACTGACAATATGAGAGCTAATGAATGCAATAACAACAATGTAAACTAACAGATTATGGATAAACTAATTATGCAGTTAAACATATACCAAAAGATCAGATTCTGAAACTTACAAACATCCAGCTTATTTGCAGGCTTATCTCAGAACCAAAATACCACTAATCTAATCAAATCCAACCCAAATTCCACTCTGCATCACCCAAATCAGATCCAAAACCAGCACATCAAACCATTTCTGCATCAGTTGACTTTTGTTGACTGAATATGTAATTTGTTTGTGAATTGAGATTTGGACAGAAATAAACTCACCAAAAGTACTTAGAAGCTTAAATGAGCTTAGTTAAACAGTAGCTAAAGCTTATGATAAGCTTGAGAGTATTTTTTTTATTTTTCAATTATTTTTATTGATTTTTTTTTTGTGTTTTTGAGTTAATGAAGAAGTAAGCTAAAAACAGGTTTGGATTATTGAAATAAGCATTTAAACAAGGAGAATAAGCAGATTTAAAACATAAACACTTGAACAAATACTTGAGAATGAAAAACTGAATTTTATTAATCTAAGAAATTTGAGTACAAAAGAAGAAATTACAAAGGCTTAACAAAACTTAAAACATTAAAATGAAATTACAATTAACTATGCTACTGAAAAGTTAAAGAAGAAGATATCTCCAATGTGAACGAATGAGGGTCTTTAAATACTTGAGCTTGAGCCTTGGAAACTTCTGGAATGTGCAATTCTGTGCTTCCTTGAGTCATTTACAACCCTTTGATCAAATCCCACGTATCCCAAATGATATCAACCCTTGGATTAGATCATCCACGCTGTTTCGACCAATAGGAGAGCAGGAATTGGGAATGAGCACACGGATAGCTGACCTGGCACTCCCCATGTGTCAGTGGTGTCAGACGAAAGTACTGTTTTGCCCTTAATTACAGTAATTTTGACCAATTGACGCGGGGTAATTTTAGGGTTCTTGTGCCTGGGTAAATTGGGGCTAAAAAGGGCGGGGTGGGTTTTTTTTATTATAATTTGATATTGTTGACCGGGTTTGGGTAATTTGACTCGGGTAATAAACCGGGTAACGGTTTAATATAAAAACGTGGGTATTGGGCTTGGACCGGGTCATGGGTTTTTATTATTGGGCCGTGTATATTGGATTGGATTTAGGATTATATTTGGATTAAAAGTGTACTCATTTAAGCTTATAGGGACTAAACTTGTATAATCTGAAAATCCAGGGACCACACATGTAAATCTGAAAATCTTCTTCCAAGGGCTAAACTTGTAATTCCAAATAATCCAAGGGCTGATTTTGTAATTCCAGAAAATTGAGGGATTACTTTTGCCAAAAGCTCAAAGTTCAGGGACTGATCTTGACATTTCTTCAAACTTGATTATAACTTCCAAAATTCATCCTCAGAGAATAAAATCTTCAAAAGTGCACAATCTCGACCTTCCGGCTCAGCTCAAACTCTCTTAATCTCTCGTGCTCGGATTTACGTCTGATTTGGTTCCTTTTTGTGTGTTTTTACATATCCGTACCTGCACATGCACAAACTCAAGAAAACAACAGATATTAACAATAAACGGCTCTTTCTTGGTTATATTGGGTTTTATTTGATAAAGAAATGATATGTGTTTTTGCACATATCAAAATACCCCAGACGAGACCATTGTCGTGTCCTCACGCAATGCAATCAACTCACGCTTCTAAAACCAAGGATTTCAACCTCTTTCTACTAAACCTATGAAGAAGTAGCAAAGATTCCTCAAAAGAGATTAAGAAAGCCTTAATTCTAAAAACGCCCCGTTTACCTTTTAATTTCTCATGTATAGATATTACGATTAAGCACATTCCATTATGAGTGACGGTTTGTTGAACTTTCATGTCGATTAATAACTCCAACATTTTTCAAACGACACGTTAGGATCACGGAGTAGAAAACACAACACAGCGCGAAGTGACCATACGGATAGAATACATCGTCCCTGATTTTTCACAAGTCCCAAACTAAGCGTAAAACCGAAATCATTGTTAAATATGATTTTAGATGCTAACACTACCCATGGAAGTTACTTGTGTAATTACTTTTTGCTCCCATTTTCCTATTTTCCTCTAGATTTTTTTATTTTTGTGAGAATTGAATTTCTTCAAATTTCTCGTTTCGATAACTTTTATTCCGATAAAGATATAAAGCTAAGTCGCTAATTAGTTATCCATCTTCTCTTAAGAACCATTGTCCCAAAAATGAGGTCCACATCAAGGAATTTTTATTCAGTTATATTTTTGATTTTTTTCATTTTTTTTTCATTTTCATCACTTTTCTTCAATTTTTTTTTTTTTTTTTTTTTACACTTATACTTTTTATTTATATGAGCTATGAACTACGGAGCTTCACGGGGTAATTCCAAGACTATAGGCTTCATGAAATGAGGATCCCGGCTGGCTAGGCTAAGACCTCACTCAATCCCGGCTAAAGATCCAAGGGTCCGATCTCGACACCGCAGCTCATAACTTTACTTATTACTTTTCACTTATCACTTATTGCTTATTTATTACGGATCCTTGATGTGTACCCAATTTTTAAAACAAAGATTCTTTTAAGAAGATAAAGAACTAACTATCGCCAAAAACTCAACATCTCTAATTATTATTAGACAGATATGGGGTGAAACAATTTTGTGGGAACAAAAAGCCATAAGTACCTTCGATGGGCTCTAAAGAGAACCAACTAATCCACGCTTAGCATCTAAACTCATAAGTAACTCTATCATTTCTCGATCTCCGTAAATTTAAAATCCCAAATAATGAGATCCGCGGATGCTTAGCCGATAATTTAGATTATCTATGGTTAAGGGAACAATGCTAGGGCTCAACACGCCCGGTCAAGTCAGAATTCTATTCCTACTCTCACCAGCGGAAAGTCAACAAGGTGTCAAAACATATATTAACTTAGCAAATGCTTCGTCTAATGAAATAAAGTTATGCATATTTAAAGTCACTCAGGGAAACTTGCAAAATCTTGGCCTTGTGAGCTAGAATTCGCATTTTATAGCTTCTTGTCTAAGAGACTAGCAAACTTTTCAATCAAAAAGACTTAACAAAAGCTTTCAAAAATTTTTAAATTTTCACATTTTTGCACAATTTTTCATTTTCTAAGGAAAAACGGGGTTGCGAGAGTATACGACGAAAAACAAGCAAGTGCGGTCAAATCAAATCGAAGATTACCCTACCCCAGACTAGAACGAAACATTGTCCTCAATGTTTAAAGCAAGGGTATCACGAAAATCTAAAAGCCGTTTATTAAGTATGCTCAAAGATAAACGTTAGTAGATAAGATTTCGGATATCGGACTTCTATCAGCAACGATCATGAAACTCGAGTGGAGAAAAGACAAACTTCGAGCACGAGAGTCTTCATATCGGGAACATCCTAAACACAACAACCAAACACGAGAAATCGAAGAGGCAGAACCCTTCGCGTCACTTATTAGAAAATGGAAAGAAGATAGAGATAAGCATGGGGTGCCTCCCACGAAGCGCTACTGTTTTTGATCACCGAGTCGCTAGCCTGACTCGTCCCCGAATTCATTTGTCCTTAGGGAAACAAGCGGTAGAGATACCAGGGTCAAAAACGGTGTCTTCACTCCCGAAGGAATGAGACTGAGTGGGTAGGGAGGGAAAGAAAGTGTCGGGCGCAAGTACATAAGGAATAACTCCTCCCGAACTCACATAAGGTATATGAAAGAATGATCCAACATCCGGTGGTTTTGCGGGCGGACGAAGAGATGACGGATCACAATGAGAATACTCCAAAAAAGATGGGAGCTCATGGTAAGGGATAAGATGTGTAGGCTCACAAATGAAGGCATCCAAGAGAGGATCCTTATCTCGAATGACGTTTATAGCATAAAGCTCATCTATGTCTAATATCCCGGGTTTAAAGATTTTGTCTTCACATGTCAGCTCATTAGGATAAAGGATGGTGGACTCATGAGAGAGAGGAGAGTCAAGAAAACCATCAAGAACAACCATATCCCCATCGGGATCATTCATAAAATCCTTAATACCCGGTGGTATTGGATCTTCAATAGCATCCTCAATGATCGGGTTATTCGTCGAATTATCAGAAATCTCGTTCAAAATTTTGCTCTCATCAACCTCGAAGTAGAATCGCTCAAGAATCGGAGGATAAACATCTGCCATAGTGGGATTGCCACTAATCTCTTCATCAAATCGGAATCGGAGAACATCTCAACATGATAATTTGAATTATCAAGAGAAGGCTCATCACAAATATCATCAATAACCTCGGACTCTCTTGGGATTGGGACAAGGACCTCAACACTAGTCTCTTCCGTTTCCGGAATAATACTAAGGTGCTCATCCCCCATTATGAAAGAGTCAACGGGTTCAACAATAGTCGAAGAAATATAATCATCGACCTCTTCCAAAACGTCGTCACTTCTCTCAACCGGCGTGAGTGAAGGGGAAGGGTCGGAAGTGAAAGGCTCAGAAACGGGAGTGGTTGTAGCCGACAAACTCGCATAATATTCTTTCATTTGAATGGAATCCTCATCATCATCGAAAACGAAAGTCTTGCGATATTGGGTTGTTGTAGCATTATAGACGTCGTCATCGGTGGCTTGACAATCGTAAAAAGGATGGGGACCTCCACAATAATCACATCTTTTGGAAACGGTATCAACGGGCTCTGGTTTTTGCTTCATGCATCGAATATCATTGGTAAGCTCAGCCATCTTAACCGGTTTATTTCTTGATGTCGGAACTTTCGATTTGTTCTCGATGATCGCCAATATATCCCTTGGGGTACGATACAAGATATTGCCACCGGTGGCTGTATTAAGTGAATCTTGATCGGTTTGCGTTAAAGCATTGTAGAATATATCGATTTGAAGTAATTCCGAAAAACCATGATGTGGGCATTTTCATAGGAGATCTTTGAATCTTTCCCATGCCTCACCAAAACTTTCATCAAAACGTTGCTGGAAGTTTGTAATTTCGTTCTTAAGATTTATCGTTTTAGAATAAGGAAAAAAATGATTTACAAATTTTGAAACGAGATCTTCCCAAGCAGTGATCGATCGAGGGGGTTCTTTATCGAGCCAATTCCGGGCTACTCCCTCGAGAGAAAATGAGAATAACATCTTTTTGGGTTTTTAAAACTAATTTTGAAAAGGAAAATCTTTCCAGCACATCAAACCATTTCTGCATCAGTTGACTTTTGTTGACTGAATATGTAATTTGTTTGTGAATTGAGATTTGGACAGAAATAAACTCACCAAAAGTACTTAGAAGCTTAAATGAGCTTAGTTAAACAGTAGCTAAAGCTTATGATAAGCTTGAGAGTATTTTTTTTTATTTTTCAATTATTTTTATTGATTTTTTTTTGTGTTTTTGAGTTAATGAAGAAGTAAGCTAAAAACAGGTTTGGATTATTGAAATAAGCATTTAAACAAGGAGAATAAGCAGATTTAAAACATAAACACTTGAACAAATACTTGAGAATGAAAAACTGAATTTTATTAATCTAAGAAATTTGAGTACAAAAGAAGAAATTACAAAGGCTTAACAAAACTTAAAACATTAAAATGAAATTACAATTAACTATGCTACTGAAAAGTTAAAGAAGAAGATATCTCCAATGTGAACGAATGAGGGTCTTTAAATACTTGAGCTTGAGCCTTGGAAACTTCTGGAATGTGCAATTCTGTGCTTCCTTGAGTCATTTACAACCCTTTGATCAAATCCCACGTATCCCAAATGATATCAACCCTTGGATTAGATCATCCACGCTGTTTCGACCAATAGGAGAGCAGGAATTGGGAATGAGCACACGGATAGCTGACCTGGCACTCCCCATGTGTCAGTGGTGTCAGACGAAAGTACTGTTTTGCCCTTAATTACAGTAATTTTGACCAATAGACGCGGGGTAATTTTAGGGTTCTTGTGCCTGGGTAAATTGGGGCTAAAAAGGGCGGGGTGGGTTTTTTTTATTATAATTTGATATTGTTGACCGGGTTTGGGTAATTTGACTCGGGTAATAAACCGGGTAACGGTTTAATATAAAAACGTGGGTATTGGGCTTGGACCGGGTCATGGGTTTTTATTATTGGGCCGTGTATATTGGATTGGATTTAGGATTATATTTGGATTAAAAGTGTACTCATTTAAGCTTATAGGGACTAAACTTGTATAATCTGAAAATCAAGGGACCACACATGTAATCTGAAAATCTTCTTCCAAGGGCTAAACTTGCAATTCCAAATAATCCAAGGGCTGATTTTGTAATTCCAGAAACTTGAGGGATTACTTTTACCAAAAGCTCAAAGTTCAGGGACTGATCTTGACATTTCTTCAAACTTGATTATAACTTCCAAAATTCATCCTCAGAGAATAAAATCTTCAAAAGTGCACAATCTCGACCTTCCGGCTCAGCTCAAACTCTCTTAATCTCTCGTGCTCGGATTTACGTCTGATTTGGTTCCTTTTTGTGTGTTTTTACATATCCGTACCTGCACATGCACAAAATCAAGAAAACAACATATATTAACAATAAACGGATCTTTCTTGGTTATATTGGGTTTTATTTGATAAAGAAATGATATGTGTTTTTGCACATATCAATCATCTTCAAGCTTACGAGAACCATCTAACTCGCATACGTATAACATACGGTATCCTTCTACTCTGAAGTGGACAAAAGACCATCCAATTGAACAAGTTATTTGTGAACCAACTTGCCACCGAGTGCGACTTGTGCATTTACCTTTGCTCAATTAGCAATATTGAACCGAAGAACATTCAGGAGGCAATGGCAGAACCCGCATGGATAGAAGCGATGCAGGAGGAATTTCTCCAATACCGTCTACATGACTCTTGGGATATGCTTCCAAGACCAATTGACATTCGAGTCATTGATCTCAAATGGTTATGGAAGAACAAAAGGGATGAAGAGATGAATGTAATTCGCAATAAAGCTCGTCTTGTGGCCAAAGGATACAGACAGGAAGAAGGAATAGACTTTGAAGAGTCATTCGCGCCGGTAGCCAAACTTATCAGATGGACATTAAGACCGCGTTCTTGAATGGAACTCTGAAAGAAGAAGTGTACATGAGTCAGCCAGAAGGCTTCATAGACATGGAACATCCAGACTACGTCTACAAACTCAAAAAGGCAATCTATGGTTTGAAACAAGCTCCGAGAGCATGGTATGACGAACTGTCCTCTTTCCTGATTCTTAACAATTTCACCAAAGGAACTGTTGATCCTACCTTGTTTACACAAAAATGCGAAAACGACATTTTGATTGTTCAGATTTACGTGGACGACATCATTTTTGGGTCCACTAATCCGAATCTTGCAAAACATTTTGAAAATCTCATGAAAAGCAAATTTGAAATGTCCATGATGGGGGAACTAAAATTTTTCTTGGTTTACAAATACATCAATCCCCACGTGGAATTTTTATAAATCAAGCGAAATATACAACTGAGATTTTGATAAATCATGGTATGAATAATTGTGATTCGGTCGGTACACCAATGGTAACTTCACCAAAAATTGGAGCCGATTTGTTTGGGATACCTATTGATCCGAAGAAATATCGGAGAATGATTGGTTCTCTCATGTACCTCACTGCTAGTCGACTCGATGTTCATTGTGCTGTTTGCTTATTAGCACGGTTTCAGGCAAAGCCTACAGAACTGCACCTCAAAGAGGTTAAAAGGATTATTCGCTACCTGAAGACATCAATTCACATGGGACTTTGGTATCCGAAGGAATCCAGATTTGATCTAATTTCCTTTTCAGATGCGGACCACGCAGGTGATCAAGTTACAGCAAAAAGTACATCAGGAGGAGCACAATTTTTGGGTAAAAAGTTAGTAAGCTGGTCTTCAAAGAAACAAGATTGCACTGCACTTTCCACCGCTGAAGCTGAGTATGTGTCTCTATCTGCGTGTTGTACTCAAGTTCTATGGATGAGAACACAACTCACATATTATGGCTTTACTTTCGATAAAATACCTATGGATTGTGACTCGAAAATTGCCATAGCCATATCATGCAATCCTGTTCATCACTCAAAGACTAAGCATATTAGAGTACGCTATCATTTCATTAAAGAGCACGTGGAAGAAGGTATTGTTGAATTATTTTTCGTGAAGACAGATTACCAACTCGCCGATCTATTCACTAAAGCCCTTCCAAAAGAAAGGTTTAACGATTTGGTTCGACGAATTGGAATGCGAAGCCTAACACCTGAGGAGTTAGAACGTCTTCTCGAATCTTCTTGAAAATGATTTTCCAAAAAAAAAAAAAAAATCTTCGCTGTAAATATTTTTGAAAAACAAAATACAAAATTTGAAAAACCAACAAAAGCAAAATATAAAAACATAAAACTTTCAAAAAATACAAAAACAATAGAAAATCAAAAATCCAAAAATATTCTTCTCACGACATGTCTCTCGTATAATCGATATTCTGTACGTTTCTAGAAATGTCATTTAACAATGATACGGACATGTACAGATGCTTGAACGAGAGTTATTTAAATGTTTTCTAAAACATGTCGTTTCTCAAAATTTCTTCAAAAAATGGCTTTCGTATACTTCAGTACGAAACCCGGACAAAAATGATGACTTTTGATTATTCTCAAATCAAAACTCGTGTTTTTTAAAGAAAAAATCAAGTGCACGCTTCAGTGCACTACATTTAAAACTGGTGAGAAATCATCATCATCTTGAGCACCTTTTTCAAGATTGTTCAAAAAAGATTTTCAAAATCTTTCAAAATATTTTGTGCTCAAGATAACTCCCTCTAAAAACCCTTTAATTGATTATGCTTTATTAAAAGGGGAGTATAAAACCAAAATGTTCCAAATTCATGCTTAAAACAAATCCGTTTATCTCCCCAAAAGATTCTAAAAATGATGTTTAATCCGTTGATATAAAAAATATCACAAATATGCTATTTTTGAGGGGGAGAAGACGTGATTAAAATGTGATCAAAAAGTTTAATGATCGTTGTTTAAATCTCAAAAGAGCTCGACTCAGTTGAAACCATTGAATTGACGAGGAATCAAAGTCAGTAATGTACCATTTTGAGAAACTCGTAATAGACATGCACTTTCATGGGTCTAACCTTCTTTTTAAGAAGAGTTTACAACTTCAAGTTAGTTACTAGAGCTAGTTGTCACCTAAAAACTAACAATAGAACTCTTTAACTATGTAACGTAACCGTGTCTCGTGGGGAATTGTCTATCATGAGCCGATCAATTCAAAAAGTGCGAACTCTACCCTCACTGTGCAGATTTCTGTCAAAACTTATAAGCACGTGTGAAGTGTTAGGATTTAGTAAATCCAGTTATTAAAGAGTCGGTCACCTCAAGTATATGTAATCGTTAGAAAGCTCGTAGTCGTAGATTATTTAATGTGTAGTAGTATTTAGTTAAGTAACACCGTGGAGGACGGACGGGTCTTTACCCACTGTATGCCTGATCCACAGTCCGATAGGAGGACGTATTGTTTGTAACTATAAATACCCTCTACCTCCCAAGGTAGAGGGTTGGACCTTTCATTCTAATCTAACCTTTTCTCTTTTGTTTACTCTCTCTCTCTAGAAAGGCTCCCATTCTACTTTCTCTCTCTAACACTTCTAAACTATACGCCCCTTATTGTGATTGTGGATGTGTTTGTGAAATCCAATATGTTACAAATGGTATCAAGAGCCATGGTTTGATCATCTCTCTTACATATCCTTGGATTTCTAGTGGTTTTAAATGGTTTTTGAGTTTGAAAAAGTTTTGTGGTTTTTGCATCATTTGGATCATTTCTTGTGTTAAAGTTTGAATTTTGAGTGTACTTTTGTGTTTAGAATCATTGTAAGTGCTTGGGTTTTGATTTGGAAAGCTTGAATCACTGTGGTTGGGCTTGTTTTGGATTGAAAAGTGTGTTTTTGAAGTTTTTCAAGGTAGCGACTTGAGTCTCGTTGTGAATTTCTTTGTAGCGACTTGCTTCAGTAATTTATAGCGAGTTGTAGTGTTATTCGTAGCTACTTGAGCTTAGCGACTTGTCTATTGAGACAAGCCGACAAACAATACAAGTTAGTGGATTCTCCACTACGGCTAGCGATTTGGTGGGGTTAGCGACTTGCTTTCATTATTTCTAGCGACTTGTACTTATTGTTCTCAGCGACTTGACATTAGCGACTTGGATACTTAGCGAGTTGCTCTTTAGCGACTTGACTATTTAGCGATTTGGTGCTTTAGCGATTTGTGTCCAGCGACTTGGGCTTAGCGACGTGATTCATAGAAACTTGAGGTTTAGCGAGTTGCTACTTAGCGACTTGGTTACTCTGACGACTTGTCATGCTAGCGACTTGTTGACTTTCCCCGACAAAACTTCAAACGGCCATAACTTTTGAACCGTAGCTCTGTTTTCAGCATTCTACCCATTAAAATGACCGTGAGAACGACGAGAATGGCACGCCAAATTAAGTCAACATTCGAGGCCTAAATCCGCTCCGAACAGAAGTTATTGAGGTTTTTATGTTTTTTGACCTAAATTTCTCCGTAAAAACGGGCATAAACCAATCCAAATTTCAACCAAACAACATCTCTGCTAATCCTTCAAACAATCATATGTCCTAACACACAATTGTCTTTCATTGTGTCGATCCGTCAATCATCTTAACACATTCCATTGGTCATTGCTTAACGGGTTGGTCTTGATTTTAGTAAAATCCTGTAAAAGATTCTATTTCTCGGTTTAAATCATAGACTTGTAAAATCCCGTGCATACTACAAAATCATGTCTTACACTACTGACCCAGTGATTTCAGAAGTACTTAAATTGTATGATGTTGTGGACAACAATGATAATGTATGCTACACTGAACGGTTAAAGATGTTTGAATTAATCAATGAGGATGTGAGATCTTCATGTTCTGACTACAATGAGAATGAATTGCACCTGCTAATGCTACAGAATGCCATGCAAAAGGAATGCTGCATTATACCCTATCAACAACTTCACTCTCACCTCATGTTACTTCTACCCACAACAACGGAACGAACATGTATTGCCCTTTTCCGTCAAGATTTATCCACATTAACGGGTACATTACTGTTGAACTTAGAACAATTGGAACAACAACTTGATAAAGAAAAGGTTCAAAAGGATAGTTCCAGTGCTGCACTTCAAGTGATCCACAACCAATTTCAGTCATTCATCAGTGGGGAATTTACATCACATTATGATCAAGACATGACTGAAATGTCTTTCAAGAGACACACTGGAATGGAAATTAGCGTGTTCATAGAGACACTTATCCATCTCATGGATAATTTGGATAAGTATATTGAGGAAGTTACTCAGAGAAATGAAATAATAGATGAGAGTCTGGTGTTGTTGACAGCATGTTGTGATGAGTTGGGTAATGTATAAGTTGAAGAATCGAGTGTTGCTGAATGCAGAATAACAGAGACAACAAAGAATGATGCAACAAATTGTTCAGTAACTCATGTAACACATGATGTGGATGTAGATATCAGACAGATAAATGAACAGGTGTCATGTGATGAGGTACCCTTAACTGTTCAATATAATGCATATGCTCATGTACCTAAACATACTGTTCTTAATGCTGAACATGATTCTGATAAATGTTCCTTGGTTGAGGCTGAGTCTAATAGTTTCAAAACAAATGATATGGTTGATAAAAAGGCTTTTGATGAACTTTCAAACAAATTCTCAAAACTTGAAAAACATTGCATTTCACTTGAAATTGCGATACAGACTAAAGAAGAAAGTTTTCAACTTAACAAACCATGTAAAAATCCGGAACTTCCTGAATTCCGTGAACTTTTTGAAATTAACACTTTGAAAGCTCAGCTTCAAGACAAAGAGTCAACTATCAAAAATTTGAAGAAACATATTTCTAATATGCATGTGAAAAGTAATTTGGTTACAAGTAATTCTAATGTTAATGCTATTGATGATATTCAAATGAGAAATGATGAATTAGCGGTTTGTGTGGCCAAATTACTAAAGGAAAATGAGTCATTGAGTATGCATCACATAGAACTAAGTGACTCTGTCAAAGAAGTTAGAATTAAGTCATTGGAACAAACAAACTCTTTGATTGCCAATATTGATGAACTCAAAGCTCAACTTCAGGATAAGAGTTTCACAATAGTCGCCTTAAAGAATGAGCTCAGAAAAACAACAGGGAATAGTGTGAACACTAAGTTTGCAAAACCATCAATCTTGAGGAAACCAGTTATTAGACAACCGAATGCGTTTAGATCCGAACGACCAAAATTTGCAAAAACGCGGTTTGCCTCCCAAGTTGATGCGAAACAAGTTTTGACAAAACCAGTCACTTCACCTTACTTGCCTAGTAAAAATGCTATGAATGACTTGTATAAGAACTCTTATCTAGAAATGGCTAGAAAGAAGGCACATATTCAAAAAAACGGAATTTTAGGTGCAAGACCTAGGGTGATGAATTCTTCGAAATTTCAAGGCACTGCTAGTAGTTCTAAACCATTACCTAGGAAAAATAAACTAAATACTAGGGATTGGCTTGTATCTAAGAGTAGTTACATTTCAAATAAATCTATTCTCATAGAAGATCACTCTAATAACTCTAGATCATTTTCTAAATCCAAACAAGCTGTTTGCTCAAATTTTCTGAAATGAATCTTTAAGGTAAATCATGATAATTGTTTTTCGAAATACCTAAAGAAGGTAAATGCTCATACAAAGGTTCAACCTGTTAAGTCTAGGATTTTCACTAAGTCATCTACTGTGCATACGAAGCCAAACAAACCAAAATCTTTGCCTAGATGGATACCAACTGCTAAATCTGTGGAAACTAGGAATAAGGATAAGTCATTCACTATGCATAAGAAGCCTAACAATCCTAGACCTTGCCATAAGTGGCTACCGTCTGGTAGAATGTTTAAGGATGCTGGACTTAGGTGGATACCTACCGGAAAGCTATTTACCGATGACAAAATCAAGGTTGACTGTGAAACCCCAAAGGGTTTGGATACTAATGTCACTAACCAAAATATATGCAATCAAGTTTGTAATATTAGTGCATGTAGTCCTTACTCAGTTGCAGATACTTCTATCCTTCACTACATGGACTGGCTTAAAGTATGGATTACAAATGGATTGATATCTCATAACTCACGGGTTCAAGTAACTCAATCTTGATATTCATTCGGCTATGATGTCTGTTCACATCAGTTCAGGCCTCGTACTTCATCATTATGGCGTCTGCAGATATCTCTTTAGGCCCTGTTCCTCAAAGAAAAGAAAGGTGTACGCTTCAGTGCGCTTTATCTTCAGAAGAAGAGAAATCTTCATATTTATGACCATTCTCAACGACATTCTTCATCAACATACTTCATCTTTCTCCATGTTCATTTTGTCATCAAGTGGATCTACATTCATTGGAGTTTACTCTTATTCAATTGTTCAAATCAAAAATGGCAACTTCAGATGCAATTTTTTAGGGGGGGAAGTGGATCTACATATTGATGGATGTTTGTATAATGGTCAGACTACTCAAGAAGCCTAATCTCTAGTTATTCCTCAAGGCGTTGTTAATGAATATCATTGCAGTTGCACTCATGAATAGTGATCCGCTCTTTGCTATTCCTTTGCCAAATCTTCACGGATCATTGTTTCATTGTTCTTTCCTAAATGTGCACTCTGTAAATCAACCACATGAACATTAAGGAAAATAACTTCCTCATCCGCTTTAATAAATTATTGGTGAATCTTCCAGATCAGTTTCTACATGTATACCTTAAGGAAGAATGCATTGATGTTGAGGAATCATTTGCTCCGGTTCATTCAGTGGGTCAATGTACATCCGATTGTATGTTTATTCACGTATTGGACATTTGACACAAGTTGATGACTTCGAAGTTACTCATTTATCACTTATTTGAGGTTGAAGTTGACGTTCACAAAGGCGTGTTCTTATTTGATAACTTGCTCGGGCTTAAGAATTAGAGTTGAAGACTTGGGTTATCTAGTTACCATCACTCGAGGTGGATGGTTGAAGACCTGGTTAACTATCACTATTAGGAGTTACTTTGTTTTACTCAGTGTCACATGCATATGACGGTGTGGATAATCGCAAGAGGTATTAATGTCTCATACTTTGCTTGAGTAGTGAGTACTTAGAGATTTGCTTGAAGCATAAATTCTCGACACCGTTCTTCCATCATTAAGTGCAAGCTTAAGATACAAATGTGGGGAATTCGACTTCAGTTTCAAGTTTGGTATAACGGGTTTTTCTTCTTTAGTGGTTACGTCAAATTGTTTACATATGGGTTGATAAAGATAGTCAGAGAGAGTTTCTATAGCAGTTGATTTTCACAAGATTCATTTGAGCTAATTTTTGTTCTTCTCTATTTCAAGAATATTTGGTATGTATAATGTGTTGCTGATTCTGAGGTATCAAAACCAGCAAGGGGGAAGGAGACATACATCTAAACACACAACGAGTACACGTGATGAACCTAATACTTCTTCTCTATTGAAGTAATCCTGGGAAAGACAAATGTCATAACCGTAGAGAAACTCAGTGTTTACTCATAGCCTTTGGTGTGTTATTCGAACTATTTGGGGGAAGGATATATTATTCTAACTATTTGGGGGAAGGATGTATTATTCCAACCATTTGGGAGGAAGTGGTCTCGGGATACTTTTGGTATGTGTTAACTTAGCCCTCAGTAGAAGGAAATACGAGAAGAATATTTGGAACGTGAGATGATATTGCTTATCGACATCTTCTATATGATTTATGATAAAGTGCTTCCGGTTAGTGCTTCATGTACACAATGTAATGATGATTCCGATGAGATCGCAACCATCAGGGGAGAGATATGTGTACATCAAGGACGCACAACATGTTCACATGATTGAGCTTAATAAGTTATTTCGGAGTTGATATCCGCAGAGAAGATCAGTGAATCAACCAATTACTATGATGTCGTTGTCTCTACTCTGGTTGGGTACTTGTGTACATTATGGGCTGATTGGTTATATGGAAGATAACTGGAATGCACCTGGTAAAATGAAGATGTTGATATATTGTTCCCCTGAATAGACAACTAGTCAATCTCGAAGAGTAATGTGTACATTGGGGACGCACAACAGGTTCATATGATCAGACTTAATCAGTTATTCCGGATTTGATCACCACTGAGACGATCAATGTTTCAACTTGTTACTTCGTTGTTCTCGTGATTCTTCCAGGTGCTGAGATTCATTCAATGAGACCATTCTTATTCATTTATACTTCTTGGGGAAATGGTCTTTATAGTTTGTCGGTTTGGGGGGAAGCTACCAAAGTCTCACTTTCAGAAGGCTCAAGTTCTAACAACGATTCAAGAGCCTCGAAAGCTTTGGTGGTGAAAGTTTAAGAGATGATGACTTCTATCTTCTACAAAGTGTTGAACAATTTCCTTATCTCGGTACTCGTATCATCATCTTCTTAAACTATTTCTCTATCTTTGTAAATAATTTTCAAAAAGGAAAATACAAAAATATAAAACCAACAAAAACAAAATAGAAAAATATAAAATCAACAAAAGCCCATAAAAATCAGAAAATTGAAAATTACCAAAAATATGTTTTCTCAAGACATGTCTTCTGGTATCGATAACATCTACGGTCTTAGAAATGTCATTCAATAATGGCACGGGACTTTAGATGAAGTTCGAGCAGGAGGTGTAAATATTTTTTTCTAAACATGTCACAAACTATGGCTTGCAGTTATTTCAGACTGTAACCCGCGCTTAACCATGGTTTGCTATTATTTCAGATAGCAACCCGCTCTTTTAAAGAAAGGAAAGTGTTGCGCTAAACCTATTTTCAAAATATTTCGTGCACTTATCCTATAACTATTTGAGGAAAGTATGTCGAAGGACTGCTGTTCCTACACAAATGTTTTTCCGTCTAAAATTCTTCAGAAAAATATTTGTTGTTTTCTAAAAGTGGTGGTAAATGAGTTGCTTGAAAATCAATCAGTTTAAGAGTTTTTGAAAAAAAAATTGAAAACTCAATCAATGACTTCAACGCTTTTAAACTTTTCATAAAATGAGTCATTGATTGAGGGGGAGAATGTTTTCAAATTTACATCATCTAACGGGCTTTCTTAATTATCCTACGTTCTTAATTAAAAATGATATTTGCCTATGTTGAAAGACTAGGAATTTAGGATATGATTGTTAGGATTAGATGATTGGAGTTTGATAAACACTTAATTCCCATACCTTATATGAACTGATTGTTATGTTGGATTGACTTTTATTAGTCGTGTAGGATCGATATATTTATGTGTTTGATGATTCGGGTGGTCTTGGAAGATCAAAATACATGATAGCCATTTTAGAGAGAGAAAGTAGAGAGGGTGGGTGTTCAAGCTAGAGACTCGCTTCAATAAAATGTAAAAGGTTAGATTGAAAGCCACACCCCTTCCATGGATGGAAGGGGTATTTATAGTTACAAAATACACGACCTCCTATCGGCCTATGGATCAGGCATACAGTGGGTAAAGACCTGTCCTTCCTCCACGGTGTTACACTACGCTAAACTAAACTAATCACTAACTAATAAACTGATAAATAATGATATGTCTACGAGCTAACATATGCTAGACTATAGATGGGGTGACCGACACTTCACTATGGAATTTCCAATTCCTAACAATCTCCCCCTAAGGGAGGTCACCCCATGTTTTACATTTCGAATCCTAGCATTCTAATTTGTCTTCTGTTCTGAGCTCGTAGACTTCAATTCTTCAACGTCCACATTCTTTGTGCTTTTGTAGTGACTCTTCATAGTCCGATTATTTTGTACTTTCAGTGGAGGTCTTTGATCTGATCCACATCTTGATGATCTTCGAGCTTTCATAGAGATCATCAGCCACAGTAAATCTCTGGATCACCCTTTGTTGTGTTGCCATCATGTGAAGTTGTGACCTTCGGACCGACATGCTCACACTTTCTGGATCATGACATCTTTCCATCAGAGTAGCAGAAGCTTTAGTGGTTCATGATATTTGCAGTATAAAAATATTAGAGCCAGGTTCTGTAGATATGCACCAGTCATGATTTCTTCAATAAAACACACGAAAGTGTCTTTGATCACTTTCGTCGAATTGAGGTAAACGGCCCACGGTTCCCCGTTGATTAGTACAAGTACTGCATGTGATCAGGTAGGATTCCTAAGAATCTCCTTGACAGGGTTTCGCAGCTGTTCTAGCCGTTCTCAAACCGGAACGTCTCAAAGAAGACAACACGGAGTGAGTGAACCAGCGAATTGAGATTCACTGATTGATGAAAAATGATTTGAAAACAATCGCGTATTACTTAGAAGAAAGAGTTTTGCAATACGACGAAGGTTTTATGAGAAAGATCAATTTTCAATCAAAAATACTTTTTGTATTTGAAAAGAGTACACATTCAATGTGCTAGATAAAAGAAGAGATTCGCACGTCGAACGGTTTTTCCAAAAGTATTTTTTTTCAATCAGAGATACTTTTTGTGTTTGAAAACATGAATACACATTCGACGTGCTAGAGAAAAGAAGGTTTGCACATCGAACGGTTTTTCCAAAAGTATTCGTCAATTCCAATCCTGGACCAAGGTTGATTTAAGAGTGAATCGCCCCATCGTTTCTGTCCAGTTGTCACAAGCTTGATCTTTAGAAAAGATCTCACATGTCACCCACCAAGAGCTTGTTTGATGTTGGCTCTCGAAGGATTTCCATCTTCATCGTGAATATTTTTACATATCACTCGGATGTTCTGGCAATACCACAAGGATAATGCGTAGGACTCTTAATATATTCTTACTTTCCACATTGTGTGAAACAGCAAGTCTTCATGAATTTAGTGTCCTAATGAGATATTGTGGATGATCTCTTGGCTCTAGACTCAATTGTGCACATTTGGTTCCTATGCCGGAGACTAGGGAGAGGGTCTCCTTCTTCAATATCAACAATCTCTAAGAGAAAGTCGATAGATAACGTCGGTTCCCCGTGAGAATGAAACAAGCCCTTTTAAGAGGAACTTGAGTAGCTTGGGAAGTTGTAGTGCAGTGCATCACTGGGTCCATGATTTCTTGTCTTCAATACTAGTGTTACCTTAGTAACCACCAGTAGCATATGAATTGAACCCGGTTTCTGCCCTAAGGTTAAATTATTGGAGGGCTATTTCTTTTCACCCTTTTCACATTCCAATTCTTTTTCATTCTTCAACCCCTTCAGTGCTTACCGAGACTTTATAACTAGAACCTTGTTCGGTTTATTCCAGTTCTAGCTCAATCTCAGTCGGCACTCTTCCCATTTCTCCTTTTTCTCCTTTTTTCATCATACCTAAGGACTCTACGCTATCTAGTGGATTGTCCCTGGGTAGATCCTTCCGGTTCTTGGCGGATCGTGGGAACAAATACCTTACCTAACCATCCTTATAACTCCATACATAAAGTAAAATGGTCGGTCTTTTGGTACAGTTCATTCTTCATTGAAACCAATTGAAAAATCATTTGGAAAAACAATCAAGGTACTTGTGATACGAGATCAAAGCATTTTGTACCTTAATAGTTTTGATCATTTAGAAAACCTCCTCCTCAACATGTGCATATGATTTAGAAATTTTTTAGCACATGGAGGCAAGAGGACTTTGAAATATTTTCTTTGATCACAATTTTCATAGAAAAATCCATTTGATTTTCTTTGGTAAAATCTCCCCCTCAATATGTGCATAGGATATATGAAAACATTTTATCACATAGAGGAAAGAGTTCTTTTGAAGCACATTCACGATCACAAAAGCCATTAAGAAACCATTTGCTCCCCCTCAATATGTGCATCGAGATTCGAAAGCGTTTAGCACGTATGAGAGAGCAGCCTGCACATTTGAATCAAATTGATCATCATTTATCAGATTTCATTATTAAATCACAAATTCTCCCCCTATCAAAAATATCAAACCCTTTGAGATTTTGGATCCCAAGTGATTTAATAAGGTTTAGAAAACATGGGAGAATATGTGCCTGGTTTAAATACTCCTCCTTAACACGTGCATTGTGTATTTGAAATCGTCGCAGGAGTGCCTATAAAGGACTAAAACCAGTTCCATTTAAACAGATAATTGATTTAAATCACGATCTCTCCCCCGATCAAAAATATCAAACCATTTGAGATTTGTGATCCCATCTGATTTAAATCATTTAGAAAATTTTGGGGAAAGACGTGGCAAGATTTAATTTTGAAAGATGACAGATAGGAACAGATTTAGACATTAAAGATTGTTAGTGTCAGGTATGATTGTTTTAAGAGATCTTTTAGTAAAATAAAACAATTTCACAATCAAACAAGAACAGAAAAAATTTCATTTTGACAGATCTTTGCGTTTTAAAGAAAATCATACCATGACATAACATTAAATCTTTAGATCACCACTTATTATTGTACAAACGGACTTTTATGAAGAGATATTGTTTTGAAAATATTTTATTTTAAATCACTCTCCCCCTCAATCGATGACCGTAGTCGTTGATTGAGTGATTTAGGTTTTGATAAAAATGAAGTCCGGTGATTTCAAAATTTAGTCCAATTAATTTTCAAAAACAATATTTTCCATTTTTCAAAACAATTTATTCAAATTTTTTAAAATTGTTTAAAAAATGGTATCCTGCACAAAGATACGTTGGGTGGTTAGGCTGCTTTTTTTGTTGTTGTTTCTGAGGTTTGGAAGAAAACCGTCTGCAGATGCAGTGAGACTTCAAACGTTGCATTTTAATGCCAACTTAGGTCAAATTAAGCTCCGTTTCTTCATTTGCTGATGAAGAAAACCATCTGCTGATGCAGTGAGACCTTTTATGTTGCGTATATGCCAACTCTCCACAGAAGTCCCATTAAGCTCTGTTTCTTCATTTGTCAACCCAAGATATAGTTACCCTTTCCTTTCGGCATCCAATCATATTCAATTGTGGGATCCCGATCGGGAACATTCTTTTAAACCAATATACCTGCATACGTTAGTGAACACACATACAGATATATGGTGGTCGACATCACCCAAACAACAATCGACTAATAAAAGTCAATTCAACATATCAATCAGATCATTCAAATATATGGGAATAATGTGTTTATCAAACACTAATCATCTAAACCTAACAATCACATCCTAGAAACCTAGTCCTTCAACATAGGCAATTGTATTTTATAGATAAGCACGTAGGATGATTAAGATAATCTCGTTAGATGATACAGATTTGAAAACATTCTCCCCCTCAATCAATGACTTAAATATCTGAAAAGTTTAAAAGCGCTGAAGTCATTGATTGAGTTTTCAATTTTTATAAAAACTCTGAATCTGATTGTTTTTAAAGCAACTCATTTACCACCAATTTTTGAAAACAACAAATATTTTTCTGAAGAATTTTAGACGGAAAAACATTTGTGTAGGAACAGCAGTCCTTCGACGTACTTTCCTCAAATTGTGTTAGGATAAGTGCACAAAATATTTGAAAATTGGTTTAGCGCATCACTTTCCTTTCTTTGAAGAGCGGGTTGCTATCTGAAATAATAGCAAGCCATATTTTGTGACATGTTTTGGAAAGAATATTTACACCTCCTGCTCAAACTTCATCTATGGTCCCGTGCCATTATTGAATGACATTTCTAATACCGTAGATGTTATCGATACCAGAAGACATGTCTAGAGAAAACAATATTTTTGGAATTTTCAATTTTCAGATTTTTATGGGTTTTTGTTGGTTTTATATTTTTCTATTTTGTTTTTGTTGGTTTTATATTTTTGTGTTTTGTTTTTGATAAATATTTAAAATGATAGAGTAGATGATATAGTTTAAGAGAATGATGATACGAGTACCGAGATAAGGATATCGAGCAGCACGTCGTAGAAGATAGAAGTCATCATCCCTAAAACTTTCACCACCAAAGCTTCCGAGGCTCTTGTAATGAAGAAAGAAATTGAACCATCTGAAAGTGAGACTTTGGCAGCTTCCCCCCAAACCGAAAATCCTTTAGCTGAGCAGAATCAAAGCTTTCTTTCAAGCTTCCCTTAGCCAGGTGCACAGATAAGCACACCATTATCATCGAACTTGCTGCTCCTTTTAAGAATAATCATCGTGAATCATCGTTCGAGGTTATATCATCCAATAGAAGAACAACAACGTATCATCCCACATATAAATAATCTTCTCAGATTCCATATCCACTGAAGTCTGAAGCAATCCATACCACAAGTTGTCAAAAAACCACTTCCCCCAAGTAGACGAATTGATGCAGTCAGTCTCTTAGACTAGAGCTCACAAACCCGAATACACATATACCCAAAGACAAAGAAACTTATACCATCGAAGTAGCAGCTTAAGTCCAATAGCCAAAGAATAACCCCGATGTATACTTTTCTCTCCCCCTGAAGAAAGTGCATGAAGCTCAAGAACCCGAAGTACCCGAATGCCCAAAGAGAGAATAACCGATAACATTGAAGAAGCAGGCCGAATCACTGATTATCTCTGCGGAGGACTATCTCTGCGGATTTCAACTCCGGAATAAGTGATTATATCTCTGAATCACTGATTAAGCACTCAAGTGAAACAGTTGAGCGTCCCCAATGTACACAATCCTCTCTCCCCTGATGATTGTGATAACATCAAAATCATCACACACTTGTGTACCTCTTTTTATCATCAGAAGCTAACTCTTACATCTCTTCCCCCACGTAGTTGGAATAAGAACACTAAACGCGTTGATGAGTAAACCTTGAGTTTCTCTGCGGTCATGACATATGTTTTCCCGAGATATCTTCAATTACTTAGAAGTATTAAGCTCATCAAGTTTACTTGCCATGAGTCAAACCTTGAGTTTCTCTGCGGTAATAATATTTTTCTTCCCGGGATATCTTCAATTACTTAGAAGTATTAAGTTCATCAAGTTTACTCACGTTTAGATATGTGTCTCCTTCCCCCTTGCTGGTTTTGACACTTTAGAATCAGCAACACTTTATCAGCCCAAATACTTGAAATCTGTTGAGAAGATCGCTTGAAGTCTTTGTGGCAATCAACTTGCTGAAGAACAGAATAAGCAAGTCTAATTGGGGATTAAATTCGGCATTTCACTCTCCCCCAATTAGTGCTCTCCCCTAAACCGACAATCTGTTAATAAATGCCCGAGATAAGAAGAAGTCTTTAGATCTTTAAATGCAACTCGTCTTTAGTCTTCTAACATGTAGCAGAAAATGTAGAACCGACGGTAGACTCGACCTTCTTCAAGATTGTCCAGTTGGGGAATAGAAAGTTAACATCTTCATTTCACCAATAAGCATCCCAATTAACTTACATCTTGAAAATCCCCTTAACTAAAATCCCTCCCAATCAAACAAGAACAGAGAGATGTTCATCAAGGAAATCAACAATCAGCCCGCAACGAACACACTAAATGGTAACACCAAACTACCAATCACATCAAACAAGAACAGAGAGATTGTTCGGAATTATCATGTTGATGTGTAAGTGAAGAAGTTAGCCCGGAAACACTTTGTCAATAAACTCATCAGTCCGTGTGAAGATGTTAACCAACGGCTCTTAGAAGAAACATCATGTGAAGATGACCCGATAAGAAGAAGCTCGGTTCTTACATGAGTTTGGAGCCGTTTGACCATTAATTCTCATAAATCAATCAACCATGCAGTAGATTCACACTTCTTCACCCCCTCAAGAATTGCAAACAGAGTTGCCATTCTTGATTAAATAAGTGAAATCATCAACAAATGTAGTCTATTCACACTTCTCCCCCGCAAAATTAGCACATGATGTTGCCATCGTCATTATAGTTGAGCAAGTGGAATAAGAAAACAATCAATGGTAGCCCGGTTCACTTGATAATCGAAAGCCCATGGAAAAAGCATGAAGCATGTTGACGAGAATGGTCATATTAAGAAGATTTCTCTTATTGCAAAGATAATACGCACTGAAGCGTACACATTTCTTTTCTTTAGAGAACGAGGTTTGAACTGAAGTATTCAAACGTCATTATGTTGGAGTACGAGGCCTGAACTGATGTGAACAGACGTCATAATCTCTCTCTTTTCAACTCTCTTAGCAAAACATGTAATCAACCCCATTATCATTCAGTAGGCTCTTTGTCGTGACAGCTGATGGAGAAAACCCAATATGATAAATTTGACCTTGAAGTAAACTAACCCGAACTCGTGACTTAAAATTGCACAAATGTAACAAAGAGCGGTGCCTATTTCTATTAGTATCTCTAAGTACTCTCTATGTACTCTATACTCTTCAACCAACCAACCATCAAGTATAAGACGTACATTACCTCTTGAAAATCCACAATTGAATGTGACACTGAGCACTACAACGTAACTCCTTAAAGTGATAGTTATTTTGAGGTGATAAGAGCCCAATTCCCCCAAGTGGTAAAAGAAAAGGTAAAAGTCACTCAACAATAACTAGATTTCCAAGTCTTCATTTTTGAAAATAAGCTTGAACAAGGATCTTGAGGAATCTTCATCCATCCATCCCCGATACCTTCAGATACTAAGTACACTTGCCCGTGAAATTTCACTTCAACTTCAAATAAATAATACTGAATTGACGCCGTTGTCATATATTCTTGTTAAAAGCTCAAATCTAGCCTCCTTTGACGTTTAAAGTGAACTATGATAATGGTTTCCATCCCGACCATGGTTAAAAGCACATATCCCCGTAAAATCATGTAATAACCAAACTGCCATGAAGACAAACCAAACACACACCCAATTCATGAAGTACACCCTTTTATCCCTTCTTCGAAGCAGAAACCGTAGCACCAGCATCAGAAGATCCTGAAATACAATTTCCTTTCTCCAGGATGAATCCATTAATACGGGATTGTAGGACCACTACGATATATCAACCTTATCACGTAATACCCACGTTAACCAAAGTTATGCGTGGAACTCGTGAAACCCAAACACAAACATATGCGAATAAGAAAGAAAAGATAAAGATGTTTGGTGACTTGAATGATATAGAATCCGTATATGATGTGAGAAAAGATAAACACAAGATGTTGTATATTCAATAAAGAAAAACACACACACACACACTTTCAAGCACACCCCTCAAATGACCATTTGAGGGGTATTTATAGTACAAGAGGCATAAAACCCTAAAGGCTTTAGCTTGGGCTATCTTTGGGCTTTCGTGGACTTGGATTGGATTACACTTAATAAAAGGCTAGCTTAACATAACTATTAGCCATTTAGCTTAGCCCAATCCACGAGCCCGTTGACTATTCTATCACGATATCTAACACACGTTACAAAGTTCCTAATCGTGAATGACCATCACTTTTAATAAAACTATTTAGGCTAACAATCTCCCCCTAAGGGGTGGTCATTCAAACGATGCTCCACTTGATTAGGTCTCTACTTTCCTTGAGCTTGAACTTTGCGTGTAGATATAGAATAGTCTTGATTCTTTGTTCCTTCATGCTTTGTGATCAGATAATGTGGTTGTCTGCCATTGTCAACTTCGTTGGTTAGGTGTCTCCACGTCATTCTCCACCATGCTCACACTTCTATTTGACTTTGAGTTTCCAATGATGAAGTTCTCGAGTCTTTACACTTTGTAGATTCTTTGACATAGACGAAGAATCATCTTTAACTTTGATTTGCCTTTGATTTTGATGAGAACTTTCATGTGTTGTTCGTATGAGCATGTGGCGAGTCTGCACGATCCATCCGCTCCAGAGCTTCCATAAGAAGAAAACATAAAACATTGTTAGTAATAAGCGGATTCCGGCACTTACAAGTTTGAATTTCGAGGGTGTTAACAGCATAGTGTGAAAACACGTCTCTAATTCTTACAAGGGCCGTTCCTGAACTGGAGTCCCACAAGTGAGATAACACGATATACCGAAGTACATCTACCGTTCAGATGAGTCGCTGAAGTACACCGAAGCATCGCTTCACGACTGTAGACCGTTTGAGACACACTAAGCGTAATCCACGGGGAGTTACCGAAGTGACCTGCTGTCAGGGTTGCTTGATGTTGACCCTGGCAGGAGTTTCCATTCAATCACTGAAGAATCACAGACGTGAAACTTCTCATAAATGTTCTGGCAGATTGCTAAGATCTGCGTAGGACTCTAGAATATATCACTTGTGTCCTTATTGATGAGCAACAAACGATGTCATGTCAAGTGTTCCTATGAGATCTTTTGATGAATCTCGTGGCTCTAGACTCAATAAGTGCATTTTGGTTTTCCTGAGCGGAGACTAGGGAGAGGGTCTCCTTCTTCAATACCAACGATCTCTAAGAGAAAGTCAATAGATTATGTAGGGTTCCCAGTGAGAATGAAACAAATCCCTTTTGAGAGGAATTGAGTGGCTAGAAGGTTTAGTGCAGTGCGTCACTGGGTCCATGACGTCTTTGTCTTCAATACCAGTGTCATCTAGTGACAACTAGTAGCATATGGATTGTACCCGGTTTCTGCCCTAAGGTTGAATATGGAGGGCTATTTCTTTTCACCCTTTCTTTTACTTTTCTTTTTAATTCTTCAACCCCTTCTTTCTCCTTTCTCACATTACTCCTTTTTTCAATCATTCCTAAGGACTTCGAATACTAACTATTTGTGATGTCCTTGGGTAGATCCCTCCGGCTCTGGCGGATCATAGGACGGATTTTCCTATCCTTAGTCACCTTATAACTCCATGACTGTCCTATTGTTGCCATAAAACCATTTTTCTTGAAAATCTCTCAAAGTGTTTATGATTATCAAAACATTTTGTTAACACCTTGAGAGTTTTGTTTTTCAGAAACACTCCCCCTTCACATGTGCTTATATTGTTTTAGCTAAAATCTGCACAGAGAGGGTAGAGTTCGCACTTTTTTAATTGATCGACTTTAAATGAACAAGACCGATTCGAGACACGTTTACATCACTAGAGAACTAGCTTGAAATTATTACCCGTCCTGGTCAAGTCCATAAAAAGTTTCTCGAGATGGTACATAATTGCTCGTCAATTCATTGGTTACGACTGAGTCGAGCTCTTTTTGAGATTCAAACAACGATTTTGATCACATTTTAATCACGTCTCCTCCCCCTCAAAAATAGCATATTCGTGATATTTTTTATTTCCACGGATTAAACAACATTTTAGAATCTTTTGGGGAGACAAACGGATTTGATTTAAGCATGAATTTAGAACATTTTGTTTTTATACTCCCCCTTTAATAAAGCATATTCAATTAAAGTGTTTTAGAGGGAGTTATCTTGAGCACAAACTATTTGAAAGATTTTGAAAATCTTTTTGAACAATCTTGAAAAAAGGTGCTCAAGATGATGATGATTTCTCACCATTTTTAAATGTAGTGCACTAAAGCGTACACCTCATTTTTCGATCAAAGCACGAGTTTTGATTTGAAAATAATCAAAAGTCATCATTTCGGTCCGGGTTTCGTACTGAAGTATACGAAAGCCATTATTTGAAGAAAATTTTGAGAAACGACATGTTTTAGAAAACAATTAAAGAACTCTCGCTCAAGTATCTGTACATGCCCGTATCATTGTTGAATGACATTTCTAGAAACGTACAGAATATCGATTATCCAAGAGACATGTCGTAGAAGAATATTTTTAGATTTTTGATTTTCTATTGTTTTTGTATTTTTGAAAGTTTTTTATTTTTATATTTTGTTTTTGTTGGTTTTTCAAATTTTGTATTTTGTTTTTCAAAGATATTTACAGCGAAGCTTTTTGGAAAAACATTTTCAAGAAGAATCGAGAAGACGTTCTAACTCCTCAGGGGTTAGGCTTCGCATTCCAATTCGTCGAACTAAATACTCAAACCTTTCTTTTGGAAGGGCTTTAGTTAATAGATCGGCGAGTTGGTAATCTGTCTTCACGAAGAATAATTCAACAGTACCATTTTCGACGTACTCTTTGATGAAGTGATAGCGGACACGGATATGCTTAGTCTTTGAGTGATGAACAGGATTGCATGATATGGCTATGGCACTTTTCGAGTCACAATACATAGGTATTTTATCGAAAGTAAAGCCATAATCTGTGAGTTGTGTTCTCATCCATAGAACTTGTGCACAACACGCAGATAGAGACACATACTGTTAGGAATTAGAAATTCCAGGTATTAAAGAGTCGGTCACCTCAAGTATATGTAATCGTTAGAAAGCTCGTAGTCGTAGTTATTTTAAGTTAAGTAGTATTTAGTTAAGTAACACCGTGGAGGACGGACGGGTCTTTACCCACTGTATGCCTGATCCACAGCCCGATGTGTGGCGATTTATGTAAGACTATAAATAATCTCTACCTTCCAAGGTAGAGAGTTGGAGCTTATAATAATATCTTTCACTTTCTCTCACTAAGTTCCCTAAACCTCTAACTTTCTCTCTCTAGAATTCCATCTATATGCTACTTTGTGTTATGGTTTGATGTGTATGTGAAAAGTTATATCTTACATTTGGTATCAAGAGCCAAGGTTAGATCATATCTTGCACATCTTTGGATTTATAGTGGTTTTTAGGTGGTTTTTGAGGTTGAAAAAGTTTAGTGGTTTTTGCATCATTTGGTTGATTTCTCGGATTAAAGTTCGGATTTTGTTAGTACTTTTATGTCTAGAATCATCACAAGTGTGTAGGTTATCATTTGGTAAGCTTAAATCATCTTGGTTGGGTTGTTTTTGGATTGAAAAGTGATGTTTATGTGGTTTTTTCATGCTAGCGACTTACTTCACGGATTAGTTTCTTCGTAGCGACTTGCTTTACAAATTTGTAGCGAGTTACAGTTCTAAACCTAGCGACTTAGATCTAGCGATTTACAGTACAAGTAGTGGACTCTCCACTACGGGTAGCGACTTGGTGATAACGACTTGGTCGGTAGCGAGTTGCTCTTTAGCGACTTGTATCTTTAGCGACTTGAGTAGCGAATTGCTGCCAAAATTTTGCTAGCGACTTGAGGCTTAGCGAGTTACTACTTAGCGACTTGCATTTGTCTAGCGACTTGGGACTCTAGCGACTTAGTGGTGTAGCGAATTAAGTATTAGCGACTTAGTGCATTATCTTCTAGCGACTTAGTGCATTATTTTCTAGCGACTTGAGTGATTGTTTACGGTTTTCTCTTGATTTAGTAAAATCCCGTGAAAGAATCTATTTCCCGGTTTAATCATAGAGTTATAAAATCCCGTATAATCTGTTAACATGTCTACCAACGTTCCTACTATCATCTCCACTGTTGCCGAGGATGTTCAAGCAGCTGGCTCAGATACTCGTCCACCCATGCTTGACAGAACTGACTACGATTCTTGGGCTCACCGAATCAGATTGTATTGCCTTGGAAAGGAAAATGGTGTCAACATTCTCAAATCCATTGATGAAGGACCATATCGAGTTGAGACGACTAGAGACATACTTGATACTAATGAAGATGGTACTCCTGTTTACGGAATGGACAGACCTAAGATGTATGATGAGCTTGAAGATAAGGATAAAAAGAGATTTGATGCAGATATCATGGCTTCAAACATTGTTCTTCAAGGTCTTCCTAAAGACATCTACAAGCTGATCAATTATAACACTGATGCTAAGGCAGTTTGGGATAATGTTAAGATGCTTCTCTCAGGTTCAGAATTAACTATGGAAGACAGAGAATCCCAACTCTATGACGAATTTGAGCACTTCAAGATGAAACCAGATGAGAATGTCTATGAGTACTATGTGAGATTTCATAAGTTAGTAAATGACATGAGGAACATTAGAATGACTATGCCTAACATTCAGCTGAACTCAAAATTTGTGAACAACATGAATCCCGAATGGCACAAGTTTGTTACCGCTGTGAAGCTCACTAAAGGATTGAAGAATACAAACTATGAGCAACTCTATGCCTTCCTCCTTCAGAATGAGAGACATGCTATGTTTGAAAAATTGATTCTCAATCAGTTCAAAACCAACCAGGGAGAGACAAGCTCGTCTAATGACTCTACAGCTTTCTACTCAAACATCGGAATCACAACCAAAGCATCACAAGTCATACCCTTGGGTAATGGTAATCACAAACTCATTCCTGATCCTATGTACAAACAAGCTGATGCTGATGCTCACGTGGGTAACTTCATTAATCAACTAGCTCTTCTCATTAGTCAAAACATGAATTCTCTCCCACAAACCAACAACAACCTCAGAACAGCATCTAACCCACACAATCAAGCCACTGTTAAAGATAGAAGGATCATGGTGCAACCAGTTCAGGAAAGACAGTATGATCAGGGACGAGGTGGAGCTGGGAGAGGTTATGTTGGCAACCAGAATCGAGGAAGGAATGGTAACCAAGGTCAAGCTAAGCCAATCAAATGTTATAACTGTGGTGGTGAGGGACACATTGCAAGGAACTGCACATCTCCAAAGCGTCCACAGAATGCTGATTACTTCAGAGATAAGATGCTGCTGGCACAAGCTCAGGACAATGGTGCTGCTTTGGATGAAGAGGAATTGCTGTTTCTTGCTGAGGGCAATGCCAAGACCTATGATGCAGATGTGGATGAGCAGCCTATTCAGGAGATAGGTCACAATCATCAGAATGCCTTTCAAGTCGGTGACTGTGATGCATACGACTCTGATGTGGTTGATGGACCTACGGCACACACAATTTTTATGGCTAGCATTTCTCCAATGGTTTCTCCCAAGGTCTCTTCTTCATCACTAGTTGGCCCATCCCATGACAAGCTCATCTCAGAGGTATTAAAACTATACGATGATGCTGATGTGCAACAGATGCATGACAAAGTACAATCAACTGAAACTATTGAATCAAATATTGAAAATATGGGTAATATCGATATTGTCCCATATGATCAATATGTGAAACAAAGTAAAAGTGAAGTTGTACCAAGTGATGCATCTTCTGCAGTCAACAATGACTATGTTTTTGATGAATACACTGCATGTGCCCCTGATGATTCTGTAATTTCTGAACTAAATGCCTATAAAGAACGTGTTGCTATTTATGAACAACGTGCTAAGTTTGAGTTGACCACTCGTGAGCAGGAAATGGATGACCAAGTGAGTACAGTAATTAAGTGGCTGAACTTTCCGTAAGACTACTAACACTGGATAGAGGACTTATCCGACGAGTAGGTGTAGACGTAGTATCCAGAACCGTAACGGGAGTCGTTCTTTGTCGTTAAGGAGAAGTAGGTTTCGTCGTGGTAACAGGACTCGAACACGGTCGTCGTAGAATAGAGACTTCATTAGTCGTAAGACACCTGCGAAACCTCTACACGTCAAGGAACGTTACACAGGGAGTGGTGGTGTCAATATTGTAAACTAACCGAATCGAACTGGAACCAATGGTAAGGAAGGAGCTAAG
>BPTQ01000002.1:64048069-64273923 GCA_019973895.1 Chrysanthemum seticuspe
CTGAAAACTAAATGCTTTGAAAAATAACTCGATCTCTATTTTTGATAATCATCAGGACCTATTTGTCAAAATCTCTATCTCTCAATCAACAACCTATGTCATTGATTGAGGGGGAGAATGATTTCAATTAAATTAAAAAGTTATTTGGCATTAAATTGTTTTCAAAAGATATACATGCATGTTTATCAATGGAGTTTAAAAGTCTTAAAACCCGATCCTTATCAGTTAAAACACTTTCATAATCAAGTCACAATTCTCCTTAAAAGCTTTCAAAATCAATTTAAATCAATAAGAGATCACAAATCTCAAATAATTTGATAATTGTGATCGGGGGAGAAGGTGTGATTTAAATTGTTCTTAAACTGATAATTCGGTAAATGGTTTTAATAAGGATGTACACGCTGTCCTTCCCGCATGTGACAAACGATTTCAAATTTTCAATGCACATGTTGAGGGGGAGCATCTATCTTAAACCTATGATTTGAAACGTGATCATTTATCTCAATGTGCTGGTTCCCTCTAGTATGTGCAAAACTCTTTTCAAACCTCGAGGCACATATTGAGGGGGAGCAAATTTATGGAAACCCCATCCTTCCTGGAAATGCTCTATCTACTTGATTTGATCAAGGAAGTGATGGTGATATTTTTTCGAAAATGGTAATCAAAGAAGTAATTTCTTCCTCTTGCCTCTGTGTGCAAAACGATTTCAAACATTTGATGCACATGTTGAGGGGGAGCACTTATTCTAAAAATATCAAAAACAATTCAGGTACAAAATGCTTTGATAATATATCACAAGTATCTGAATTGATTTTCAAATGGTTTTTAATTGGTTCCATATGGCAGATGAACAATACCAAATTGACCGACCAACTTTACTTTATGTACGGTGATATAAGGATGATAAGGTTAGGTTTTTGTTCCCATGATCCGCCAGAACCGGAGGGATCTACCCAGGGACAATCCACTAGTTAGTGTAGAAGTCCTTAGGTATGATGATAAAAGGAGAAAAGTGAGATATGGGAAGAGTGCAGACTGAGACTGAGCTAGTACTGGAATAAACCCAACAAGGTTCTAGCTATGAAGTCTCGGTAAGCACTGAAGGGGTTGAAGAATTAAAAACAATTGAATGAGAAAAGGGTGAAAACAAATAGCCCTCCATTTATTCAACCTTAGGGCAGAAACCGGGTTCACTTCATATGCTACTGATGGTAACATCGGTATTGAAGACAAAGATGTCATGGACCCAGTGACGCACTGCACTTCAACTTTCCAAACCACTCAAGTTCCTCTTAAAAGGACTTGTTTCATTCTCACGAGGAACCGACATTATCTATCGACTTTCTCTTAGAGATTGTTGATATTGAAGAAGGAGACCCTCTCCCTAGTCTCCGGCACAGGATCCAAATATGCAAAAATTGAGTCTAGAGCCACGAGATCATCAATAAATCTCATTAGGACACTTTCAATGAAGACTCTCTGTTTCACACAATGTGGAAAGAGAGATTATATCTTGAGTCCTACGCATTATCCTTGTGGTATTGCCAGAACATCTGAGTGATGTGTTTACACATTCACAATGAAGATGGAAAGCCTTCTGGAGCCAACATCAAACAAGCTCCTGGAACCATGTGACAACTGAACAGAAACAATGGGGCGATTCAATTTCTTGAATCAATCCTGGTTCAGGTTAGGGATTGACGGATACCTTTGAAAAACCGGTCTTTGTGCTTAACAAACTTTCTCTTTAGCACATCGACCGTGTACTCATTTTTTCAAACCAAAAGGTGTTTTTATGATTGATAATTGATTTTCAATAAAACCTTCGTTGTATTGCAAAAAACAATTTCTATTGAGCAATACACGATTGTTTGTCAAATCTCTTTTCATCAATCAGTGGACTTAAAATTCGCTGGTTCACTCACTCCGTGTTGTCTTCTTTGAGACGTTCCAGTTTGAGAACAGCTAGAGCAGCTGCGAAACCCTGTCAAGGAAATTCTTCGGAATTATACCTGATCACAGGCAGTACATGTATTGATCAACGGGGAACCGTGGGCCGTGTACCTCAATTCAACGAAAGTGATCAAAGATACTTTCGTGCGATTTATTGCTAACTGTTGTATGCAGGTACGCCCGACGTTTGCAGCTGATCAGAATGAAGCGGTCAATCCATAGCCGCATGCTCACTTAATACATTCATCTCAAAAGAAATCATGATTAGTGCATCAATGACTCTGATATTTTCACTCCATGCTTCTGCTACGCTGCTGCCAATATCATGATTCAACAAATGCTTCCGCTACTCTGATGTGAAGATATCATGATCCAGAATGTGAGCATGTCGGTCCTAATGTCACAACATCACATAATACCAACACCACAATGGATGTCACAGAGATCTTTGATTGCTGATGATCTCTATCACGTGGATCAGTAAAAGACCTCCACCTGAAGTAACCAAACATGCAATGTGAAGAATCAATGACTACGAGCTTAGGAACAAAGGACTACATCAAGAATGCAAGAACAATTTTTAATGTAATATCTATTTGTATTCAATGTAATTTTGGTACATGATTGAGGTGACCTCCCTTAAGGGGAGATTGTTAGGAATTAGAAATTCCAGGTATTAAAGATTCGGTCACCTCAAGTATATGTAATCGTTAGAAAGCTCGTAGTCGTAGTTATTTTAAGTTAAGTAGTATTTAGTTAAGTAACACCATGGAGGACGGACGGGTCTTTACCCACTGTATGCCTGATCCACAGCCCGATGTGTGGCGATTTATGTAAGACTATAAATACTCTCTACCTTCCAAGGTAGAGAGTTGGAGCTTATAATAATATCTTTCACTTTCTCTCACTAAGTTCCCTAAACCTCTAACTTTCTCTCTCTAGAATTCCATCTATATGCTACTTTGTGTTATGGTTTGATGTGTATGTGAAAAGTTATATCTTACACATACTCAGCTTCAGCGGTTGAAAGTGCAGTGCAATCTTGTTTCTTTGAAGACCAGCTTACTAACTTTTCACCTAAAAATTGTGCTCCTCTGGATGTACTTTTTGTTGTAACTTGATCACCTGCGTGGTCCGCATCTGAAAAGGCAATTAGATCAAATCCGGATTCCTTCGGATACCAAAGTCCCATGTGAATGGATGTCTTCATGTACCGAAAGATCCGTTTAACCTCTTTGAGGTGCAGTTCAGTAGGCTTTGCCTGAAACCGTGCTAATAAGCAAACATCAAAATGAATATCTGGTCGACTAGCAGTGAGGTACATGAGAGAACCAATCATGCTCTGATATTTCTTCGGATCAATAGGTTTCCCAAACAAATCGGCTCCAATTTTTGGTGAAGTTACCATTGGTGTTCCGACCGAGTCACAGTTATCCATACCATGATTTTTCAAAATCTCAGTTGTGTATTTAGCTTGATTTATAAAAATTCCATGAGGGGACTGATGTATTTGTAAACCAAGAAAGAATTTTAGTTCCCCCATCATGGACATTTCAAATTTGCTTTTCATGAGATTTTCAAAATGTTTTGAAAGATTCGGATTAGTGGACCCAAAGATGATGTCGTCCACGTAAATCTGAACAATCAAAATGTCGTTTTTGCATTTTTGTGTAAACAAGGTAGGATCAACTGTTCCTTTGGTGAAATTGTTTTGGATAAGGAAAGAGGACAGTTTGTCATACCACGCTCTCGGAGCTTGTTTTAAACCATAGATTGCCTTTTTGAGTTTGTAGACGTAGTCTGGATGTTCCAAGTCGATGAAGCCTTCTGGCTGACTCACGTACACTTCTTCTTTCAGAGTTCCATTCAAGAACGCGGTCTTAATGTCCATCTGATAAACCGTGATGTTTTTGTGAGCTGCATATGCCAAGAATATCCTGACTGCTTCTAGTCTAGCTACCGGCGCGAATGACTCTTCAAAGTCTATTCCCTCTTCCTGTCAGTATCCTTTGGCCACAAGACTAGCTTTGTTGCGAATTACAGTCATCTCTTCATCCCTTTTTTTTTTCCATAACCATTTGAGATCGATGACGCGAGTGTCAATTGGTCTTGGAACCATATCCCAAGAGTCATGAAGACGGTATTGGAGAAGTTCCTCCTGCATCGCTTCTATCCATGCGGGTTCTGCCATTGCCTCGCGAATGTTCTTTGGCTCTAGATTGCTAATTGAGCAAAGGTAAATTCATAAGTCGCAATCGGTGGCAAGTTGGCGTCTCGTCTGAATTGGCCTTGAAGGTTCACCAATAACTTGTTCAATAGGGTGGTCTTTTGTCCACTTCAGAGTAGAAGGATACCGTTGGTTAAACGTATGCGAGTTAGATGGTTCTCGTAAGCTTGAAGATGATTCAGCTGATTCCGTAGCAAACGGGTTTTCAAATAAGTCGTCATCTAACGTTGCATCGTTCTGGTTTTGGTTTTGCTCATCAACTGCTGGTAGAACGGGTGCAAGAACTTGAGTAGATGTAGATGATGTTGATGGAGTTGGTGCATTGGTTTCGACCATTGTAGATGCATCTTCTGTTGGTGGTGGAGGATTATTTTGAGCGGGTGCAGCGGAATGATGGTTTGATGCATTTGTCGAAGTTCCACCATAGTATTCATCGAACATTAACTCGAAGAAATTCTCCCATTCTTGTTCTTTAGGATTATCAAACGAAGTTGATTGAGCTCTTTGAGGTACGAGTCCTGAACTGATGTGTCCAGAAGTCTGTCGGTTTAGTGCGGGTTCTAGAGCGAGTCTCTCAGAAGCCATATGCGTAAGTTCGTCAAACTTCACATTCATCGTCTCCATGATCCTCCTTAGCCTTCTGTTATACACCCTGAATGCCCTCGAGTTATCTGAATATCCAATGAAGATTCCAATATCACCTTTAGCTTTCAATTGTCCAAGATCTTCTCTGTCATTCGTAGGATAGCACAAAGCGCCAAACACGTGAAAGTAAGAGATATCAGGTTTTCTGTTGTTCACAAGCTCATATGGGGTTTTATTGAATCTTGGATGGATTAGGCATCGGTTCTGAGTGAAACAAGCAGTGGCAACAGCATCAGCCCACAGAAATAACGGTGCACTAGAATAGATTAGCATCGTGCGAGCAGCTTCCACAAGAGTTCTATTTCTTCTTTCAACGACCCCATTCTGCTGTGGAGTTCTAACAGCTGATGTCTGATGAGTAATTCCAACATCTTCAAAATAAGCTCTTAACTCCTGATTAGTGAATTCTGTGCCGTTGTCTGTTCTTACAACCCTTACTGGAGTTTGAAGAAGTACTTGAATACATTTCAAAAACGTGATGATGATGCCTGGTGCTTCGTCTTTTGATCTCAGAAACTTAACCCATGTATATCTTGAATAATCATCGACGATAACAAGAATATACTTTTTCCCGTTAATGCTTTCAACTCTCATTGGGCCACATAAGTCCATGTGCAACATATGCAACCTTGCTTCCGAACTAGGTACGGTTTTGGGTTTATATGATGCTCTTTTGCTTTTTCCTTGTTCGCATGATGGACATAGGTGATCCTTGGTGTATTTGAACTTTGGAAGTCCGTTGACGATGTTGTCTTTGGCAATTTTGTTGATGGTGTCGAAATTGAGATGGGATAACCTTCTGTGCCACAACCAGGACTGTGTTCCAGATGCTCGTGTCATAAGACATATTGGTGATGAAGAGGCCATTTTGTTGATGTCGATAGCATACAAGTTTGTATCACGATTCCCAGTTAAGAGATCAGTGCCATCCAAGTTTCTAACGAAGCAAGCATTTTTCCTAAAAGCTACCTCTAAATCTACATCACAGAACTGCCCGACTGAGAACAAATTGTGTCCCAACCGTTCGACATAGTAAACCCGAGTGATCAAATAATTTCCAAAAGGTAGATCTCCATAACCCATGATAGCTGCTACATGATCATTTCCGAAATGTACGGTTCCCATGAATTTCCAGACGAAATTGATCAGCAGCTTCAGATTCCCGGTCATGTGCTTGGAGCAACCCGAGTCGACGATCCAAAGACAAATTTCGATAACCTGCCAGTTACAGAAAAAGAATATTGTGGAAACCGTTTTGATTTTGGTTCCTTTGGGTTAGAGGTAAAATCCTGATCACACTCAGAGAGGTTTTCTACAGGGAAGTCTGGTTTATCACTCATTGTACCATTCTGGAGTGTGTAAGTTCTACCTATGGGTTTCCAAATATCATCCCTAAAGTATACACGTTGGTTCCTGTCAGTAGTGTAAAGCCTAAGTTTTGCAACTAGTCTTCCTACTCGTTTAGCGTAATTACTTTTTGGGACGTTCTTCTTAACAGGCTTATCATTCACATTCTTAGAAACACAATCATCTTGAGCATTTAAAGATTTCTTGCAAGTTAAACAAAGAGATTCAACACATTCATTAGACTTAGCAAGTTTCATAGGTTCAGTACATTCAGTTGAAATGTCTTTCTTATTCAAAAGCTGTAAATTCCTAGGGTGTTCTTCTACTTTCTTCTCTTTATTGAAGCTACTACTCCTAGAGGCATTCGAGACTCTATTCTTCCTTGTATTGCTCTTAGGCTTTAGTATGCTGCTCCTAGAGGTGCTTTCTAGTCCTGTAGAAGGTGAGGCACACACATTAGGATTCACATTTTTATGAAGGGAGGTGGTTTCAGCTATCCTAGTCTCTTTAGATGTGGAGGCAGACGCATTAGTGGTACTCATCTTAAAAAGGCCAGGTGCTAAAACTTTTGGTTTCTCGATAACCGCTTTTCCCTAATCAACATTTTATTTAGGTAGGGCAGGTGGAGTGACTGGTTTTGATGAAACACTTTTCTCATTGACTTTTGGAGGAGGCAAAGAAACAGACATTTTTGGTTTTGAAACTGGTTTGGGAACATTTGCTTTCTCCGCAGTCAATGGTTTTGTAATCACAGTTTCCACTGCCTTTCCTTTTTGATTTTCCAGCTGAGCCCTAAAAAGATCATTTTTCGCTTTCATGTCATTGTAGGCACGCTCATACGACAGTTTGTCATACTTGCATTCCTCAGTTTTTCGATCAAGTTGTTTAAAATATGAGACATTTTCTTTTTCAAGTTTCATAAGAGCTTTTTCATATTTTGAGACAATTTCGGAGGTCTCATCCTGGAGTCTTTCATGATCTTCAACAGAATATGTTTGCAAAATGATGGACATAATATCAGTGGTCAGAACATCTTCGAAGAGAGAATCATTTAACTTTTCCAAAACGTTAATGTGTTCAACACTGTCATTTGCTTGCTTTACCAGGGATTTATGGTCCTTGACAAAGTCAGCTGTTTCTCTCAAAAAGGTTTGTTCAAAATAATTTACCCTTGTGTTGATGTTATTCAGCTGAGGGGCAATTTCAGTTTGAAAAAACTTTTTCTGTTCAATATCAAAACTATTAAACCAGATGTTGGTTGTAATATGAGTTTTAGTTTTAACAGTCTCTTGAAGTCTCCCAATTCTAATTTTAATATCGTCTAAAATGCTTCTGGCATCACTTGTGTTAAAAGGATTGTTTGAAGACATTTGTTCGATTGTCGAAAAAGATTTTGAGACAACTATTGGTGTTGAAACTGATTTTGAAACAGATGTTGACACTTTGTTTGAAACACTTGGTGTGGTGGAAAACGTTGATTGTTCTTTATGAGAAACAAACGAAATACCATTAATTTTGTTCCATTTGTTATAATCAATAGGTTTTATTTCCGGATGTTTTTGTTTCATTTTTGATCTACTCTCCTCAGATAGTTCCAACATTTCAAGCGAATCATGCACAATTAAGGGTTCATGCAATGGTTTTCCATTGTGCAACACATTCTGAGATTTCTGAGCTTTCTTGAGAAAACAAGGAGGTGAGTTACCAAGAGCCATTTTGTGAGATGTATGAAAAATCGGATTTACTTGATTAGAAAGCATTTTGTTTGTCTTAGCGGAATGACCCGTTGTAAGAAGTAAATTGTCCAATTTTTTGATCATTTCATTTTTGTCCAGAATCTCATCAAGAAGAGAATCTTCTCGTTTTGCAAAATCAGTAATCAACTTCTTCTTCTCTTTTTCAAGATCAGAATACATTGCTTTTTGTTTAGAAAGTTGGTCATTTAATTCAGACATTTCCTTGTTTAAAGATTTTATTTTCAAGTTCAGATTCACATCAAGTGTATCATACTTGATTTGCAATTGTTTTTCTCTTAAAACAGAATCTCGATAACCAATTTCTAATTCTGATATTTTGTTTGTATGAAATTCATAGGCTCTGGCGTTCTCTTTGTAACTCTCAAGCTCAGTGGTCAATTTAACATTCGCGGCCTTAACTTCGCGATTGACCTTACTGACTTTCTCAATTTCAATGCCACATTTATTGATTAATGATTCAAAATAAGCACGCGTTTCCTGATCAGTCTCAATATTTTGTGTCACACAGCCTCCATTAGGATCCACATCTGGAGTTTCAGAGTTAGTATTGCTACAACTCGGATTGTCCATATATGTATCATAAGTAGGTGTTGGCGTCACAAAATTCTGTTTGTCATGAGTAAACACATCAAATATGACATTGTTATAGCATGGATCAATGATTGGTACCTCAGATACTGTATTGGCGTCATAGACAGGAGGTGAGTCTGACTCAGTGTCGTACTTAGCTTCCTGAAGATTTGCCATGAAGATGCAATTCGCATTGAGTTCCTCGAGGTCTTCCAATTCATCCACAATAGCGAAAAAGTCAATTTCCTCAGCACTCAACTGTAACCCCGCTTCTTGCTTATCTGCTAACAAAGCAGCTTTCCGAAGAAAATCACCATTCTTTTTGTGCGGCTTAGTGGGACAGTTTCTTGCCATGTGACCCACTCCTTGACAGTTATAACACTTAATCTGATTACCCTGATTCACATTTCCATAATTCCCAACGACTGGAGCTGCAACATTCCCATTCTGATTACCCACTGCTCTATTCCCAACATTCTGACCCATCTGATTTCCAACATTCTGACCCAACTGATTACCCTGATACGGAGCCGCCTGATTACCCATACGAAATCCAGTAGCGTATCCCTGCTGATTCCCAATAACTCCAACCATTTGTCCTTGATTACCCATATTCACACACGGCTGTGCAATTTGCCTGTTGCGAGTGTTTGACGAAATCCTTTGGTTGTTGTTAGTTGGTGTGGAATAGCGACTTTTTAGTGCGTTACCCAAGAAAGAGTATATCTGTTGCAAGGTCGCTTCTGGGTCATTTTCAGGATCAGTGATTCCTTGTTCCTGGTATTGTTGTTCTGGATAGAATTGTTGTTGTGGTTGTGGAATGAATTGCTGCAAGTTGTTGTTGTTGGAAGATGATGAAGCTTGTTGTTGTGTATTCACTGGAGTTTGAGTCTTTGCAATAAGTGCCAATGGATCATGATTCTTTGCCAATCTTTCTTTCCTGACTTCATTCACTTCAGCTTGGTTTTGTTTCAGAAAATCATTCAGTTGATCAAAGTTCACCTGATGTAAGTCTTTTGTTTGGATGACAATAGTGACATATCGTCCCCATTCTTCTGGAAGATTATTCAGGAACTTGATGTTTTGAACGATAGTTCTGGGTGTCAGCTTGTTTCTGATTAGCTCATTCATCAAAGTGAAAAACCTTCCATAGTATGATTCAATGGATTCTCCTGGAGTGGAAGTAAACTTTTCCCATTCAGTTAGCAGCTTGTTCTCCATGTCTTGTTGACCAATTTCTGTTCCATGACAAAGCCGTCTTACACGTTCCCACATATCGAAAGCAGTTTCACAACTGTCTACCTCAGCAAAGATGTCTATTGGTAAACCCAGTTGGACAATATGAATAGCCATATCATCTGCATCGACTTGCTTTTAATCCTCTGCAGTGTATTCTGATTCAGTTTGAGTATGAAAAGATGGTGGGATGTCAGGAGTTCCATGGTCTTGGATTTGTCGAGGCTTGAAGGGTCCATGCTGAATGGAGTTAATCATGAGTTTTCCATTAGGTTTAGTCTTGATGTAACGGAGCATACGACTTGACCATTGAAAATAACCACCTTTTGCCAACATAGGAGGTCGGTTTTCGGCACCGGCTGCATGAATGTCTTGTTGAGTTGCCATTGATGAAGGTAGGATCTGATAAAGTTGATGTAGGATCGATTCAACGATAAAGGAGTTGTGGTTGATGAAGATTAAGCTCGGTTGAGGTGTTTCTGAAAGTCGTACTCGTAAACTCGGTTCTTAAAAATTTTCGCCCAAAATTTGAAATTCACTATAAAAATCAATTCTAAGGTCGTAAGAAAAATTTGAGTTATGACAATTTTGACGCCAAATTTGACCCGAAAATTTTGAATTTAGGCCCAAAAATTTGAATTTTTGACCAAAATTTTCCCAGTTAAACCAAAATTTGAATCTCGCGTAAAAATTGAACGTTTAGTCTCCTCAAAAATTTGATTTTTTTTTAAACCTTTATGCGTAGAAAGAGCTTAGGCGTAGAAACACAAGTTACGAGTAGAAACTTAGGCGTAGGATCTTATGCGTAGGATCTTAGGCGTAGGATTCCTTAGGCGTAGGATCTTATGCGTAGGTTTAAAGTTACGAGTAGAAAAAGTTATGCGTAAGATTTAGCTTATGCGTAAGAAAAACTTAGGCGTAAGAAAAATGCTTATGCGTAAAGTATTCTACGCGTAAGTCGAAACTTATGCGTAAGATTAGGGTTTTGCCCAAAAATCCTTTACACTATCACAGTGTAAGAGATATCCAAAAGTCGAAGTGTTCCACACACTTATCCAAGTGAGGGAAACACTGAGTCACCGTTATAGCTCGAAGAAACTTCACCAAAAAGTTACGAGTAGAACCTTATGAGTAGTTGACTTTCTTACGAGTAGAACTAGGGTTTTGACCTACTCGTAAAAAATTTTCAGCGATTCAACCAATATCTCTTGCATAGATATCCTTAAAAACACTCGAATAACCCAAAAATGTTGACCTTTTTCACCCAAAGTGCCTAGAAAAGTTACGAGTAGAAATGACCAACGAACCAAAAACGAGTTTAAAACTTAACCAAAACGCGTAAAGCTTTGAACTTTTTGCAAAAAACTGAAACTTTAGCACCAAATAAACCTTAAACCACAAGAATCTTGAATTTTTAAGTGCAAAAATTAAAGCTTTAAGCGTGAAACTTTGAGAACGAAACTACGCGTATACTACACAAACAAAAACTTCAACCAAACACTCCTAAACCATTGTTAGGCGATTGATACCAATTGTAGGACCACTACGATATATCAACCTTATCACGTAATACCCACGTTAACCAAAGTTATGCGTGGAACTTGTGACAACCCGAACTTTCAGGTCATTTCTCGAAACAATTTATGCCTCACTATTTCAACATGTATCGTAAACTTGGTTTACTTGTTCCAAATTCGCGTAACCTTAAAGGTTTAGCGGCGAATTAATGATCATAACATCACGAACATTTCATATGGACTAAGATTAGTCTACATTTAATTTGCATCATTTGCATCTCATTAGTTTATTCATGACATTTCATTTCACGTTTATCGCGTAATTTTTTATATTAAATAAACGTTATCGCGTGAGTTATTATTTTGAATATTTAATCAGTTACTTTCAAAAATGATCCCGACATATTTTTATACTTACATTAGTTTATAAAAACTATATTTGAGTTTTACTAGTGTTTTGAATTTATTTTGTACATAAATCGTTAAAGTTAAATTATTACGACGTGTTTCTTAAAAATTATACGATAATTATTTTATCACTCAAATTTCACAAGGAATGTATTTTTACAATTTTTATTATTTCATTACATTCTATTTTGACCTATTAAAAACTTACTTGTACCAAAAATTTCCATTTACCTTCACTTATACCTTTACCTACACCATTTACTTATACTTTATATCAAATATTTACACAAAATATATATATACATTTTATAAAAAAAAAAAAAAAAAAGTTATTTTGCCAAATCCCTCCCCCCTTGGCCGACAAGGGGAGGGTGGCATTAATGGTTTGGTATGGTAGTTGATTATATTGATTTTTACACTTATACATAAAGTCTTACTACATTATTTGCTTCACTCATTCACTTCACAAAATCATTTTACCAAGTGTTAGCAAGTCTTTTTCTCTCCTTGTTTTCTTCCTTATAACCGGTCATCAAGAGAAGCTCAAAGGGATCAAAAATTTTCAAGTCCAAGTGTTTTATCAATCTAGTTAATACTCTTTATTAGGTTTTGAAATAAAAACCAAGAGTATTTAGGTTTAACCTTGTTACTTGCACCTCATCATATTCACTAGTAAGCATGTTTCTTTCATATTTCATGTTTCCTTTTCATTTCATATGTATCTTTTCATTTTTGGTACAAACATGCAAGACATATGTGATTTATACCATTTTTACTTGATTTTTGGAGTTTTATATATATATTGTCATCCTATAATTATCCCCTTGGTATTCATTGGTCTTGATGATGTCTAGGAACCCATGACACCCTAAGAAGGTGTATGGTAGGATTAGATTAGTTTTGGAGTTGATTTGAAGGGATTAGAATAGGTTTTGTCCGAGAAAAACTATTTTCAATACGTATAAAATAGGTTCTGTCTTTGTTTCGATTTTCTGGAAAAACCGACAGTAGGCACGACTTTTTGGCCTTGATATTTAGAAAATATAATTTAAAACGAATCCGTGGCCGCTTGAACGGATAAAAACGGAGTTATAACGAAAAAGTTATGGATTTTACAAGTTTGACGACGAAATTTATATTTTCAGAAATTTCAGCATACTATATTTTTCTTGTACGAGTCAAAAATGAGCCTTAAGCTTCACAAATTATTTCGACTTATCAAAAATATATTAGTTTACTTCGATACGAAGCTAAGGACGTATTATACGTAGAAAACGGATTTAAAACGACAAAGATATGCACGTTTTTATAAAATTTCCGTAACTATTATTTTCTGAAAAACTATATTATTTCTACGATACGAGTGTTACGGTAGCTGTAACGACCATGTTTGCGGCTGTTTTTAACCATGATGTGGAACTTTTTGGAACGAAATGTCTTCTAGTAAAATCAAGTTCACCGGGCATATTTTTCAAAACGACAAGCCGTTTGTATAGCGGAGTTGTAGTAAATTATTTACGGATGTTCAAACTTGGCCGAAACTCATTTTTCTGCACAACAATTAGCCAAAACCACCATCTTTAACCCTTATTATCTTTATGTTCGAGACCTTTTGGACAAAAACTCCTGAACTGAAACTTCTAGATATCGATACAAACTTTCCAAAACCGTCGAGTTCGTTCTCTAACGATCGACGTACACCATTTTACGACTAGTTTTCCAAAGCCATTTTTGTTAATTTCATGATATTTCCGACGACATTGTTTTGCGACGAAAAGTGAAAATTTCACATTAAATCATTATAAAACCATTGTAGGATGACATTTTGACGTAAATACTTGTAAAGTGATTTTTGAATGGTCAAGACGTCAAAAGAGTATTTTCGACGATAAGTAATATTTTTCAAAACTCGCAAATGGTATAAATAACATACGAAATGCATGCATAACATTACATCGCAACTCATTACATATCATATCATTCGTAATAGGTCCAGATTGAAACATCACGCTATACCTCAGTGTACTCACTCTTGTCATCACACCAGTCTACCAAGTGAGTTCATAGCCCCACTTTTACTCTTTTAACTGTTTTACAAACTCTTGGGGGAGATACATGCTACATTTTTAATCGAACACAACTGCTTTGAACTGTATGCTATATCCGAATGTTTTATTGTCACTAAGTATTTGCCATGTTCGAAGTCCCTACATCATGAACCATTAGTCACTTGCGAGTGAGCGCGAATATTGTGAATAGGCCTATTGGAATTAACACTCCCGCTCCTATTGACCCATTTAGGGGAAATCGAGCGCACTATATTTGAATCATTAAGGTAAATTGGCAAATTACCTATTAGGGCGGCGATGAAACGATGATTACCAATTTTTATTGGTGCGATGTTTACGCTTTGGTGTCATGAACTTAGTGAAATAAATACGATTTTGTTTTTAACGATGAGTGTGAAACCATTTAACTCACACTACGATTATTGTGTTCAAACGAATTACTTAAACCTATGGATTTCACTCAACCTTTGTGTTGACCTTTTTAGCATGTTTATTCTCAGGTATCTAAGGCATTATCATCATGGCATGGTTAAGGAACCACCTTTTGTGTCGCGGCGTCGACTTACATCATTGTACATTATGGCACTTTCTTTTAAAACCATCGTTTGGACTTGTAATATATTTATATTTCCGCAAACTTTGTAAACTTTTGGGACCTATGTTGTAACTCTGATTGTTTTTATGAAATATCCAACGATGTATTTTCCAAACGACACTTTAGGTCGTTCAATATAACTGTGATTGTGATGCTATGACAGTCAATCCCCAGGAATTCCATTCCGCTGCAAAACAGGTAATTTGGGGGTGTGACAGAACTCGTGAAACCCAAACACAAACATATGCGAATAAGAAAGAAAAGATAAAGATGTTTGGTGACTTGAATGATATAGAATCCGTGTATGATGTGAGAAAAGATAAACACAAGATGTTGTATATTCAATAAAGAAAAACACACACACACACACACTTTCAAGCACACCCCTCAAATGACCATTTGAGGGGTATTTATAGTACAAGAGGCATAAAACCCTAAAGGCTTTAGCTTGGGCTTTCTTTGGGCTTTCGTGGACTTGGATTGGATTACACTTAATAAAAGGCTAGCTTAACATAACTATTAGCCATTTAGTTTAGCCCAATCCACGAGCCCGTTGACTATTCTATTACGATATCTAACACACATTACAAAGTTCCTAATCGTGAATGACCATCACTTCTAATAAAACTATTAAGGCTAACAATCTCCCCCTAAGGGGTGGTCATTCAAATGATGCTCCACTTGATTTGGTCTTTACTTTCCTTACGCGGAAATAGTTTCTATAGTTTAAATCGAGAAATAGTTTCTTTCGCGGGATTTTACAAAACCAAGAATAAACCGTAGGAAAGATCCGGAAATGCACTTTACTATTACCAGGATGTTTCCATTGTCACGGGATTTTACAAGTCTCTGATTTAAACCGAGAAATAGGTTCTTTCGCGGGATTTTACAAAATCAAGATAAAACCGTAAACAATGTCAGCTTGAATGTGTTATGACAACTTTGGTTTTAGTGAATATCTGTTTTAGGAGAACATGCAGCGGTTCATCAACGGTTCATTAACCAAGATCATCAACATCATCAACCATCCAATAAATACTTTGGTAAACACATCATTCACGTATTCTGACAACTATTGTAGTGACCACATGGAGAAGTAAAATCGCTATACCAAACTTGATCGTGAAATAGAATTCCCCAGATTTGTTACTTAAACTTGTATTAATCCTCGTGAAAAAGAAACGGTGTAGCCAATGTACAAAACCTCTTGACATTCTCAACTGAGTGAGACACCAAAGTGATAGCTACGTTGTGTGTTAAACGAGAAAGAATCACAACCGTAACTAAGTAGCCAAGTATTTATCACCCTCAATAAATTCCCAAACAAGTCATCTTCGCGGAATGGAAGAAAGAAAGAAGACGAAATAAGTAAACGAGCCCGGAAAACCTCACTTCAGATCCAAATAAGAAATACCGAACAACGACTCCGTAGTCAACTTTGATTAATCTTAAATTCGAGCCTAGACAAAATATGATTCGTGAAACTGTATAGGCCAAAGTATCAAACCGCATGACATAACAATTACAAAATTTCCACAAACCTCAGCATCATACCAAGTCACATCTTCAACTCTCATCGACAAATCACATGATCAAATCTCATTAGCACAAATCTCATGAACAAAGCTCAAGGACCAATATCATCACATATACTTTCAAGCCCGGTCTAAATAACAATTCAAACTGATCCGGTCAAAGATTATCTCATGCAATCCGATATTTTTGACATAAAACAAGTCGCAAGAATTTGACCCGGTCACAAGTCCAAGTATAACCGATTGAACTATCACTTCATCACCAAATCCATAACATTGGTCCAGAACCTTGAACTCATTCAATTACATAAGATTAATTCATCTACTTGGAAAGTAAATATCCTATGTCAACATTTGATAATCAATACAAATGACGTTATCAAACAGATGCACGAAGAAAGTGTTATACGGCCCATTGAAGTCACTCTGCCCACCATGAAGAGTTATACATGAGTACCACACGGCCCAAACAACAAACGTGAAGCCAAACCCATGATCCAATTACAGAAACACCATACCCGATCCAATTAGACACCACATATTCGGTTATAAAACTAGTGTGATACCCTAATTTTTAGTCATATTATCCAACCCTAATCACTCAACATTTTGTACGCCTACCTCTTCACTCATCACAAACCAAACACCAAAAATAGATCTGAGAAAAATTAGACCGACTCTTATCTTTTACTCCAACAAATCTGCTCTCACCAATCACTTAAATCAATCGCATAATCCCCCTTTAATATTCTTAAGCCGCATCAAGGAAGTATCAAACCACAACTCAATAGTGAAGCAACACACAAACCGTGCTCACATCAAATATTATCATCAAGACAAAACTCAAATATCCTAGAAACGGATATCTTTCTATGTTCTCGCCACAGGGATGGCATGAGCAACGATTTTGGCTCCAAGATCTTTTAATGGGTCTCAGGTAGGTACCACTTAATGTGTATTTTTGATTTTGGTTTTTGAACGAACGAAGAAAGAAATGAGTATAACACGATTTTTATAACTCGTTCTTTATTATTCGTATATGAGAAAGAAGCTTTGCTTCGAAAGAGATCAATGAGGATACATGTTCCAAGAAAATCTATAAAAGATTACAATAAGTGGAATGAATCTGAGATCATTTATTTGATTTTTCTTTTTGAATCTTGGATTTGAGATGGAGTTGATGGTATTGAAGGAGATGTGGGATGAGTTAGGATAGATCTAAGATCGGAGGTTGAAGATGATTAATTATTAATGTAGGATTTGTTTTTGTACATGGCATCACGATTATGTTTTAATTAAACCATGGGCAGATGATGAATGTTTAACCTGAGGTTGAGTCATGTTATTTTGGTATTGGTATGTTGTATTGTGGTCGAGGTCTGCTAGTCATTCTTCTGCATCATTTTTCTTTCAAGTCGCTAGCAAAAGTCATGTGTCAAATCGCTAGATGGAGTCAAGTTGCTAACTTTTTCAAACACAGCAAGTCGCTACACCTTTTTAGAGACAAATCGCTAACCTGCTAAATAGCAAGTCGCTAGCTTCATTTACTTCAAATAAGTCGCTAACTGGTTTAGATAAGTCGCTACCATATCAAAGTTACAACTCGCTTCCTTTTTTCAATGTATTTAGACAACTTGTAAATACAAGTCGCCACTAGTTTTTGGTTCATCAAGTCGCTAGCAAGATATTACATTTTTCCGATGAGTTTTCTGATTAAGTTTTCCGATCAGCATCAATAAAACCCAGAAAACTGCAATACGAAATGCATTGTATGACCCATTTGACCACATTTTTTGACCAAGCAGATATGACCATTAGACCACATGGATATGATATCAAAGAAAATGTCTAACGAGTGATGTGTAAATGTTTTGACCAAAATATCATTTTGACACAAGACAAATAACCACTGTTGAACCAGAAAAATAGACATATTCATTTTGACATTAAAGTATGGTGATAAAGCAGTTACAACAACAACACAAACCAACATAAATCAATAATACAAATAACCATGGCACGAAACCACACAAATCAACACAACACAAAAACCTTAGCTCTGGTACCAATTGTAGGATCGATATATTTATGTGTTTGATGATTCGGGTGGTCTTGGAAGATCAAAATACATGATAGCCATTTTAGAGAGAGAAAGTAGAGAGGGTGGGTGTTCAAGCTAGAGACTTGATTCAATAAAATGTAAAAGGTTAGATTGAAAGCCACACCCCTTCCATGGATGGAAGGGGTATTTATAGTTACAAAATACACGACCTCCTATCGGCCTGTGGATCAGGCATACAGTGGGTAAAGACCCGTCCTTCCTCCGCGGTGTTACACTACGCTAAACTAAACTAATAACTAACTAATAAACTAATAAATAATGATATGTCTACGAGCTAACATATGCTAGACTATAGATGGGTGACCGACACTTCACTATGGAATTTCCAATTCCTAACAAGTCGATTGCTGTTTGGGTGTTGTCGACCACCATATATCTGTATGTGTGTTCACTAACGTATGCAGGTATATTGGTATATAAGAATGTTCCCGATCCGGATCCCACAAATGAAGATGATTGGATGCCGAAAGGAAAGGGTAACTATATCTTGGGTTGACAAATCAAGAAACGGAGCTTAATTTGACCTCAGTTGGCATTAAAATGCAACGTAAGAAGTCTCACTGCATCAGCAGACGGTTTTTCTTCCAAGCCCTACAACAACAACATAAGCTTCTCAACCACCGAACGTATCTTTGTGCAGGATACCATTTTTAAACAATTTTGAAAAAAAATTTGATTAAATTGTTTTGAAAATGGAAAATATTGTTTTGAAAATAAACTGGACTTAATTTTGAAAATCACCGGACTTTATTTTATCAAAACCTAAGTCACTCAATCATCGACTACGGTCATCGATTGAGGGGGAGAGTGATTTAAAACAAAATATTTTCAAATGATATTTCTTCATAAAAAGTCCGGTCTGTACAACATAAAGTGGTGATCTAAAGATTTAATATTATGTCATGGTATGATTTTCTTTAAAACTCAAAGATCTTACAAAATGAAATTTTTTCTGTTCTTGTTTGATTGTGAAATTGTTTTATTTTACTAAAGATCTCTTAAAAACAATCATACCTGACACTAACAATCTTTAATGTCTTAAAATGGTCCTTATCTGTCATTTTTCAAAATCAAATCTTGCCACGTCTTTCCCCAAAATTCTCTAAATGATTTAAATCTTTTGGGATCACAAATCTAAAATGGTTTGAAAATTTTGATCAGGAGAGAGATCGTGATTTAAATCTCTTATCTGTTTAAATGGAATTGGTTTTAGTCCTTCAAAGGCACTCCTGCCTCCATGTGCCAAACGATTTCAATATATGATGAACATAATTGAGGAGGAGCATTTATCCAAAAAAACAAGATGAGTATTTAAACAAGGCCACATTTTCTCTCATATTTTTCTAAACCTAATTAAATCACTTGAGATCCAAAATCTCAAAGGGTTTGATATTTTTGATCGGGGGAGAATTTGTGATTTAATAATGAAATTTGATAAAAGGAGATCATTTTGATTCAATTGTGCAGGCTGCTCTCTCATATGTGCTAAACGCTTTCGAATATCGATACACATATTGAGTAGGAGCATTTCAAAAGAAAATAAACTATCGAGGTGCTTCAACCCATTTTCACAAATAGTCAACAGCCACAAGTATGTATTTGTTTCCTCGAGATGATGGAAATGGCCCCATAAAGTCAATGCCCCAGATGTAAAAAATCTCACATACTTGAATGGCGTTTTGCGGCATTTCATTTCTTTGAGAGATATTTCTGTGACGTTGACAAGCGTCACATGTTTTGACAAAATCGTGGGCATCCTTGTAAATCGTAGGCCAATAAAACCCGGAATCAAACACCTTTTTGGCGGTGTAGTTTGGACTATGATGGCCCCCGGTGGGTCCAGCATGGCAAGCTTTGAGAATGTTCATAGCTTCCTGTCCATAAACACACCGTCGGATGACTTGATCCGCACAGATTTTGAATAAGTAGGGGTCGTCCCAGAAGTAATGTTTATCATCTTTGAAGAATTTGTTCTTCTGTTGGGTCGACATTCCTTTAACTATGAAGTTACCCGCATGGTAATTTGCAAAGTCAGCAAACCATGGGATAGTAGAGTTTCCACGAAAAGAAACCGCATTGAGTGTCTCGAGAGGAAATGTTTCATTTATTTCCTTATTCTCGAAAACATCTTGGTGTGGGTTTTCTAATCGGGACAGATGATCAGCAGCTAGGTTCTCATCTCCTTTTTTATCACGTATAATGATATCAAATTCTTGCAGGAGGAGAACCCAACGGAGCAATCTCGGCTTTGCATCTTGTTTTGCAAAGAGATATTTGAGAGCCGAGTGATCCATATACACCACGCATTTGGTCAAGATTAGGTATGGCCGAAACTTTTCAAACGCATACACCACGGCTAGTAGCTCTTTTTCTGTAGAGGTGTAATGGGTTTGAGCTTCAGTCATAGTCTTACTCGCGTAGTGGATAGGCTGAAAATGCTTGGTTCTTCGTTGCCCTAAGACTGCACCGATAGCAAAATCACTTGCATCGCACATGAGCTCAAAGGGTAAATCCCAGTCGGGAGCAACGAGAATTGGTGCTTCAGTAAGCTTTTTCTTTAATGTTTCAAAAGCTTCGATGCACTCAGGTGAGAAGATAAAAGGTTCATCCTTCTCAAGAAGATGGGTCATAGGCCGAGCGATCTTAGAAGAGTCTTGTATGAATCTGCGATAAAAACCGGGATGACCTAAAAAACTCCTAATACCTTTGACGGTAGTAGGATGAGGTAATTTGGCAATAACATCGACTTTTGCTCTATCGACCTCAATCCCGTTTTTTGAAATTTTATGGCCAAGGACTATGCCGTCTTTGACCATAAAGTGGCTCTTCTCCTAATTTAGACAAAGATTGGTGTCTTCACACCGTTTTAGCATTTTATCTAAATGGGAGAGACATGTTTGAAACGAGTCCCCAATGACCGAGAAGTCATCCATAAACACCTCCATTGTTTCCCCGATCATGTCGTGGAAAATTTCCATCATACATCGTTGGAACGTGCCAGGAGCGTTACATAGGCCAAAAGGCATACGTCTGTAGGCAAAAGTTCCGTATGGGCAGGTGAATGTGGTCTTTTCTTGATCCTGTGGATCAACGGGGATCTGAAAATACCCCGAGAAACCATCTAGGAAACAATAGTATTCATTTCCTGCTAATCTCTCAAGCATTTGGTCCATGAAGGGTAGAGGAAAATGGTCTTTTCGGGTGGCGTCATTCAACTTATGATAGTCAATGCAAACACGCCATCCCGTTACCAGCCGAGTTGGAATTAACTCGTTATTTTCATTTGTGACAACAGTAATGCCACCCTTTTTAGGAACACAGTGAATGGGACTGACCCAAGGACTGTCAGAGATCGGGTAAATTAAACCGGCATCAAGAAGTTTGAGAACCTCATGTTTGATAACCTCATGAATCTTAGGATTCACCCTTCTCTGATGTTGGACTGCTGGCTTGAAGTCATCCTCCATCAAGATTTTGTGAGTACAAAACTCAGGGTTGATACCCTTAATGTCAGAGAGTTTCCAAGCAATTGCTTGCTTGTGTGACTTTAAGACCTTTATGAGAGCAGCTTTTTCATCTTTATTTAAATCTCGGGCAATAATGACGGGTAATTTATCATCACCCTCAAGAAATGCATACTCGAGATGAGGTGGTAAGTCCTTAAGTTCGACTTCGGGAGGATCATTAGATTTTTCAATGGTTTTGATTTCCTCTTTATGAAGTTCTTGAAGAGGGATTGATGAAGGATCATCATTGAGCATCTTCTCGATGAGAAGAATATCTCCCTCGATGTCAATTGGAGCGTGATCAATTTCCCATGAAACCGAATCACTAGACAAGTATGCTTCAATCTCTTCCAAGATGAAGTCACTTTCCTCAAACGAAGTGAGAGAAGGAGTAGAATTGGCAATGATGGGTTGAGATGAATGAGTGAGATTATCACTCGAAGAATTATGATCATAACCAAGAACTTCTTGAGAGTACTCTTCAGAAGCAACATCAATGATATCTATTCGGTTAACCGACTCAGAATCATAGTTTGCGGAGTACCTCAAAGTTTGATCAAGGTTAAAGGTGACAACTTCATTACCCACACGTAATGTGATTTCTTGCTCGAATACATCAATGAGAGCACGGCCCGTTCTCAGGAATCCTCGTCCAACAATGAGAGGAACCCGTGGATCAGCATCGAAATCAACAACTACAAAGTCAGCTGGAAAATTGAACTTTCCTACTTTCACAAATACGTCCTCGGCAATGCCAAGTGGACGGGATATTGTACGATCTGCAAGCTCGAGAGTCATGCATGTAGGAGTAAGGTCCGGAAGAGAAAGTTTCTTCCATACTGAATGAGGCATCAGGTTAATGCTTGCACCAAGATCGGCTAAGGCAAAGCATTCAACCATTCCTGGAAATACACAAGGTAAGAGAAATTTTCCAGGATCTCCAAGCTTCTCGGGAAGCTTCTTTAACAGAACTGCTGAGCAGTTCTCGTTCAGAGGAGTTTTAGCCATTTCAAACAGTTTTTCCTTGTTGGTTAACATGTTTTTGAGAGTTGATGCAAACTTGGGCATCAGCATGATAGCATCCGCAAAGCTTATGTCAAAATGTAGTTCTGGGAAAATTTGAAAAAATTTGTCCATCTGATGACTGGCTTTTTCGCGGAGCTTTTGCTCATTCAAACGTGATGGGTAAGGAATAGAAGATTTGGATTTGGGGTTTTCAACGGGAGCTACTGGAGGTTCAAAAACAACTCCTGGATTGGATTTGGGTTTCAGGACAACTTGAGGATGGACATCGTTGGTACCTCCGTTATTAGTAGGAAGTTCCTTGTCCTTTGTCGCCTCAGGTTCACTTTCCACTACCTTCGGGAGAGAAGAAGAAGAGGTAGTAGGAATAGCGGGCCCATCGTATGATACACCACTTCTGGTTGTGATCGCCTTTGCATCGCCCCTCGGGTTAGCGATCGTGTTGCTCGGAAGTTTTCCTGAGCCCGAGGGTTGATCATTTAAAGACTTCTTTAGATCAGCGATCTGACTGACCAACAACCTGTTCATTTCATCTTGGGATTTCATGAATTGCTTCAATAACTCATCAGATGATGGTCCAGTTGGAACAATGGCTTGAGTTTGATTAGGAAAATTCTGGCCTCTATTGTTCGGATTAGGGCCTTGATTTTGAAAATTTCCTTGGTTAGGATTCATATTCCCATGAAATTGATTCCCTCGATTGAAATTGTTTTGATTAAAGTTTCCTTGATGTTGGAAACCTTGATTTGGTCCGGGATAGAAATTACCTTGGTTTTGATAACCTTGGTTCATTCTAGGTTGGTTCTGATTCCGGTTTTGTATGTTCGGATTCTGGTTAAAACCGGGTGGTCCCTGATAAGTATTAGCACGGTAGTTTGGTTCATTTTGAGGACGGTATTGATTACCTCCCTGATGTGAAGTACCGGCTATAGCATTGGCTTCAAACGGACTACCATCGGTGGCAGTACAGTTGTAGTATGCATGAGGGCCACCACAAGTAACACAGACCTCGAATTTCTTCACTTCACCATGTGATGGTGTCTGTGTGAAAGTGACTTTCTTTTGGTTTGCAAGAACCAAAGCCTGAACAGCATCCGTGAGTTTGTCAATCTTAGCATCGGTGCTAGATGTACTCACGTGAGATGAAGTAGAAGGTCCTGCATTAGACTGAGACTGATATGTCTTTGTTCGGAAAGGGCGGACCTGGGACTTGTTTTCTATGATTTGCAAGGCTTCTTTTGTGGTCTTGCTCAGGAAATTACCTCCCGCGGAGGCATTTAAAGAGTCTTGGTTAGTTTGGTTCAGACCATTGTAGAAAGTATCCATTTGCATTAACTCGGTAAAACCATGATGCGGACACTTTCGGAGCAACTCTTTGTAACGATCCCATGCCTCACCGAATGATTCATCAAATCTTTGAGTGAATTTCATTATCTCATTCTTAAGACTTGTAGTTCGGGATGGAGGATAGAATTCGTTAACAAACTTAGTGACTAAATCCTCCTATGTCTCAATGGAACGAGGGGGTTGTTTCTCAAGCCAATTCCGGGCTTGTCCCTCTACAGAGAATGGGAACAGAAGAAGCTTAATTGCTTCATGTGGGACATTCTTGTATTTGATGGTCGATGCAATCTTGTTGAACCATCGAATATGTGCATGAGGGTCGTCCCGCTCAAAACCATAAAATTGGCTTTGGGTCACCAGATTAAGCAACCCGGTTTTGAGCTCGAAGGTATCAGCCACGATGGCTGGGACAACAATGGCATCTCCGTAACCCTCGATGGGTGCTTGGAGAAGCTCGTTCATCGGTTTATCTTCTGCCATTACGACAGGGGGTGGTGGTGCTAGACGTTCCTCAGTCACGGCTGAAGGAGCAGAACGTCCTCTACATTTACGTGGAATACTTGCAAGCTCTGAAAGTGGACTTGTGGAGCTGGAAGAACGAGTGCGCATGCACTAAGTATAAAAATCAGTTTTCAAAAACAAATGCGAGGCAAAACGACAAGTGAACTTAAACCAATAATCACAAATGAAATGGCTTCTTTGAAAAAGGTACACCAAATCACAAGGACACAAAGGTAAGTTTTAATCTTTAAGATTGGGAACTTATTAATGTTCACACCCCCAGTTGGTAGGTGTTCTGCCTTGGTTTGCGGTGGTTGATTTTTATGTATTTATTAAGTACCACTAAAAAGACGTAGGTATGGATTTGTGCTAAGGGTTTAAATACTTTTGGACAATATTTTTGGCATCGTCTCGTTTAACCAAATCGTACTTCTTTAAGAATCACCTTAAAGAAAATACAGGATAGAAAACGTTAAGATTGTTTTGTTGTTTTATATTTTTTTTGGTGTTGTTAACACTTTAGGAAAAGTGTTAATGAACTTTTTGATTTTGATAACTTTACAAAAAAAAACTGTTTACAAAAGGTGGTATATGTGCAAGTATGGGTCTGAAAATGCTTAAAACACGCTAAAGCCTCCCCGGCAGCGGCGCCAAAATTTTGATCGCTTCCAAAACAGTCAAGAAATATTGACCAAAGGTTTTAGTCAACAAAAGTCAACTATTATGGACTCAATACAATTTTCCTTGGAATTTAGTGGATTCCTGGATCGTTAAGTCCCACGGAGGTTGAATGGTGTTTGAAAATGTTCAGATGTAGAATGATCACTAAGGATAATGATCTGTAAGGATTTTGGGTGATAATTACACTACTGATTGATTGGAATTGTATTTGGATATAGAACTAATAAGCACAACAATCAGATTAAACAAACGTAAATACGTACGTTTACTAAATTTTACGTAAACGTATAAAATAAAACGTAAATTTAAAAGAATAAAATACCTATGGATATGAAAATGATATTTTTACAATTCTAATAATAAAAGAAAATTATTGGAAAATTAAAATTATTTTTATAACTATTTATTTAATTATTATTAATTAAAAACTATTTTTAACTATTTAATAACACCCTAAAATATAAGAAAATATGAAATAAAGCTAGAAAAGTGAAATTATGAATTAGAAAAATCTAAAATATTAGAAAACTTATTTTAAAACTTAAAATATATTTATTACACTTTTTATCTATTTATTATTAATTGATTACTATTTATTAATTATTTAAAATACACTTAAATACAAGAAAATATAAAATTAACCTAGAAAAATGAAATTTTAACTTAGAAAAATCTAAAATATTAGAAAACTAATTTAAAACTGAAAAGATATTTTTTATGCTTTTTATTTATTTATTATTAATTATTTAATACTTTTTAACTATTTTAAATTCTAATAAATACTAAACAAACTAAGAAAATTCTGAAATTTTTTCTATAATTATCCTATGATGACAGAAAGCTAAGAAAATTATAAAAACAGAAAGTGCTTAATAATAAGCTGAAAAAGAAAATTAATAAGCTAATTTATATTAAATAAACGCTATCACTATTTTTAAAATGATGTTTTTGTGAATTTTCTTTTATAAACCTACTATTCTACTGAAAATAAGCAACTTTAATTAAGACAAAAATTTTGGAACTTAAAAATAAGCAGAGAATGGGCTTATGATCTTTAACAGTTTAAGCTTTTAAGCTTAATTTGATTTTTAAGCTCAAACAAAATCACAACAAGCTTACAAGCTGGAACCAAAAGTGAAATAAGATACAAACAAGCTAAGAGTACTTAGATTAAGCTAAAAGGCACAAAGAAACATACTGATAAGCTTTTAATAAGCTAATAAGCACTTACTCTAATCCTATAAACCAAACAGGCCTGCAGTCAAATCTAAAAGCAATTTAAGCTCATGAAATAAGCTGAAAAGCTCAAAATAAGGACTGAGGTAGCAAGATGGGTTGGAGGGCTTTCTAAAAAGTCCAAGCTCACACACTGGGGTCCACTAATAAGCTTATGACAAGCTTTTGAAAAAGCTTGTACACACTGAGTATTTAGTGTACACAGAAATGGGACAAACAAAAAGCTAGTAGCAGCCCTACCAAATAAGCTAGAAAGGGAAAAATAAGCTTTGGAACTTTGAGACAGCTAGATGGGCTTTCCAAAAAGCTAAGGGTCAAAAGCTAAGGTTCACTAATGAGCTTTTTATGAGCTTGTGAAAAAGACTAACTACATTGATGACTCAGTGTAGTGAGTGATTTTGAGAAAACAAAATGAACATGATAAGCAGTCCAAATAAGCTCAAAAATGGAAATTAAGCATTCAAACATCTAACTAGCCAGATGGGCTTATGAAAACAACAAATTACACAAGCTAAAGCTTACTAATGAACAGGATATAAGCTCATGAAATAAGCCTACTCAACTGTGCACAGGGCACTTTTTCAGAAAAGGGTTTAAAATAAGATAAGAAATAAGCAGTTTAACTAGCTAACTAAAAATTATAAAAATTACTATGATAAAGATGAGCAACTAAATTTTATAAACCTAAAAGCACAGAACATGAAATTTAATATTAAATCCTATAGAAAATTATCTATTTTATTAAAAAACTGCAAATAAGAAAATTTGACTTTTTATGCAAAACTAAATAGTTGACTAAAGTGAACTTTGGATCAATCCTACTCACTGATTATGATGTTATAAGGTTAATTAAGACTGGTTTGATCAATATTAACAACTTATAAACATGATAGCATGATTAAGGAACATAGAAATCAAACAGTTAATTAACAAGATGTGATCAAAAGCTATTTTGACTTTTTATCAAAGGAGCACTAGATTTTATGTTTGCACTGAGCTACTAGGACCTAATGTGGCATATATCAACCAAGAACAATAGCATTAACAACCTCTAACACAGTTTACACAGTAAATCCAAACAACCCTTTAAAAGACTGTTTTTGTGATTTTCAAAGGATTTTATAACTTAAGACCATGCAACTGATTCATACAAACATTTAATGATATAAAAAGTTGATTTAAACACATAAATACCAACAGTAACAACAAAGACCTATAGATCACTATTATGCAATATTAAAAGTGAAAAAGTGAAAACTAAGTGACTGAGAAAGCTAATGAACAAACAGCCTATTTTAAGTAATAACTTGACTTAATAACACCAAATAAGCATAAAAAACACAGAGATAAGCAGAAATAAGTAGTTCTACAGTGAATAACCAAAATTAAGAAATAAGCTTACAAATTGATTCCAAGCTTACAACTGAGAACCAAGAACTTAGAACACTTCCTATAGCTTCCCAAGAAGATTCTAAACCAAGGGCAATCCAAAATTTACCCTGCTCCAGCTGTGGTCTTCATTTCTTTTGATTTTTTTATTTATAACTAATTTTTTTTATTTTTGGTAATTTTGCTTTTTAACTCTAAACTGGATTTTTAAAGTTTCTAAAAGCTTTAAAAAGCTTTATAAGGAGCTTACATGAGCTTATGAATCCATAACAACAACTAATAACAACATTAAGCTAATGTGAGATTTTGAACTTGAAAATTGCATAAACTTGAAATTGAAACTGAAACTTGAAATTGAGGTTTACAGAAGTTTTATTATACACTAAAAACATGAAATACAAAGCTTGAAAGCTAATTGATACACTGGAAATTTAAAATTAACTAATTCGACATATATTGACTAAAATTAAACTAGATAGCTTCCACATTGCTTCCTCCTTTCTTTATAAAGATCTTTTTGAGCTTTGTCGACATCTCTGAGACTTTCCCACTTCATCTTGGCCATTGAATCCTTCAAATTCATAAAAACCGTCCATTTGGCATTTTGGCGCCAAAAGTCATAGTAGTGGATTAGAGCAGGTTTTTGCAATTAAAGAGTTTTGGGAGATTGTAGAGGTGGAAGGGAGTGGTTAAACAGCTGGGAGACAGGTGGAAAGGTGGTAGGAGCAAGTGGCGAGAAACCATGGTGGTTTCTGGTTTTGGCGGGGTGTGAAGGAGATAAACAGTGATGGTGGGTTTGACTTTTGTTGACCCCGTTTTATTAATAAGGCAGGGGGTTCAAAATGGAGGGTTCAAGTGAGGTTTTGGACTGGGGTTAATAATACACAAAGGGTCCGTTTGGTTTTGGATTATCACAAGGACCATTCATGTAATTTCCTGATTTTTGAGGGGCTGAATTAGCAACTTTTCCAAAGTTAACACAAGGACCAATTATGCCATTTATGAATAGTACAAGGTTTACTTTTGATTATTTTCACTTTTTAAATTTACCAAGGACTATTTTTGACAATTTTTAAACTTTAGGGACTAAAGTTGTCATTTTGTAATTTTTAAACTTTGAAGGGTTTGTTTTGACAACTTTTGAATCCCATGGACCTTAAATGATATTTTGCTTTATTTTGATTTACCAAGTACTAGTTTTGACAACTTTTGAAACTTGAGGGACTAAAACTGCCAATTATGCAAACTTGATACGTTTTTCACCTGCTTTTAGTATTTTTGCATTTGAAACACATAAAACACTTCTTTGTGATATTTTTATCATTTTGATGCTTTGACGGGTGTTTTTGGATGTTTTTGGCAGTCTAAAAGGTACAAAAACGATGAGTATTTGCACACTCATCAGTTACGCGTATTTGATACTCGTAAACCTAGTTTACGAAAAATGATGAATAGTGAATCATGAATAGTGATTTTTCTCCGGGAATGAATAGTGTTTCGTGAATAGTAAAATTTTGAAATAACCTCTCAAAGTCGTAAACTGACATTAAAAACGATGAATAGTAAAATGATGAATAGTACCAGTGAATAGTAAATTCCTGAGATGAATAGTGAAATTTTCAATGTTTGATAAAATGACCTGAAATTACGGCTTGTCACAGAATTCATTCATCTTCTTTGATCAACCTATACCTCCCGAAACCAGATAACTCTTACAAGTTTTTCGGTCCTACAAGTGTTATCAGAGCTAAGGTTGTTGTTTTGATGATTTATGTGGTTTCGTTCCGAGTGTTTAAGCTGTTTAACCATAGTTTATGAATCATAATTTTTTTCCTATTCTTCTATGGTAATAGTTTTTAAAACCTGTTTTAGTATCCTATGGTCAAAAATGTCATGTTCCTTATTTTATGGTTGTCACAAACTGTTTGTGTCATTCTTGTCCAATAACAGTTTTTGATATAACTTATATTATTTCTTGACGTTTTGTACCAAACTATGAAAGTATTGGTGGTCAACTCATCTATATCTCTGGTCAAACGGGTCACCGAGAAAAGTTTTTATGCATTTTCTACGTTCTTTGAAGCTGAACAGAATATATTTGATGGAAAAGTCGCCGGAAAAGTTGGTCAACACAAGTCAAAACCCTCTTCTTACAAATAAGGGTCAATCTTACGAATTAAAAACAGTCTTTACGACTAAGATCTTATGAGTAAGACTTTTGTTTACGACCAAGTTGGTTTACGAACAAGATGGGTTACGAATAAGATTGGTTTACGACTAACATGGTTTATGACCAAGAAAACTTTACGAACAAGACTTTGGTTTACGAATAAGAAAACTTTACTAGCAAAAAAGTTTTAGAAACAAGAAGAGAAAAAACAGGAGTAAGCTGTAAAGAGAAATGGAATAAATCTTATTCGCAAATGACTAGAAAACCAAATACCAAAAACACTTTGAACCTCAGTTCTTAACCAACATCATCTGTCCAATATTCGAAAATGAAAAAGATCGACAGCCTCAAACAACTGTAATAAACTATAACCAATTCCAATCCCATCCCATCTACTAACACAAAAAAAATCCATCTTCTACTACCCTTCATCAAGACTCAAAGAACAAAATGGAAACATCTAAAGATCTCAGATTCGGATCAATTTTTTTGAATCTTTTAAAGATTTTTCAATTGAACCATCAATCATCATCGACCCTTTTGGAAACTCTGTTTCCTTAATATCCGAACATAAAGACAAGTATAATAATAGTATGCCATTCCCTTTTTCTTGTTCGTTCAGTAACAAAAACAAATCATTTATAACTTACCTGAGACCTTAGACAAGATCTTGAAGCCATAAACTGCTCTTCGTGGGTTATAAGGATCTAAAACAAAACATATTGTGAGTATTGGTTTGTTTGAGGCTCGGATTTGTAAAGTCTAAACTGAAGTGAACGCATTTTCTTCAACAAATGATGATGAGATGAATTGTCGACTGCGTTTGATGTATGAAAGATGAAGGGGGCGGATTTTACAAGAGATAGGTGATTAGGGTTTGCTAAAATGAAAAATGAGTTTAGGGTTCTTGTTTTTATCTGTTGTAGCAAATGGTATTTTAGGTCTAGTTACTGGATCTGTTAAATTAGTTTAATATGGATTGTGGGCTTCTCATTTGGATTTTGGGCTTAACTTATTTGATTTGGGTTCAAACATTGGATCATGTAGTTCATTTGTAGACTAAAACTCTGACAACTTGATGGACCGAATACTGTGAACTCAACAATTGTTATCCAAGTATTGTTATAAAAATATATTGCATATAAATTATTGATTGTATTTGGTTAAGGAGTGGTATTCTGGTTATAAAATTTTCACGAAAATACATACGTTCATGGCTTGAATTAATATTTGATCAAAAAATGACTACATGGTTTTTGTACGGTATTATTGATGTGGAATTGAAGTAACGTTTCACGGTGTACTTATTTATCTTTGAGACGTTGGTTGGTTGGTTGCATGTCTCAAGATAACTTGTCTGGGCATTTTTCATAAGTGATTATGAATTCACAATCTAGTTATAACTGATGTAAGGAGTTACGTTGTAGTGCTCACAGTGTATAACTATCACTTTGAGGAGTTACGTTGTAGTAATCAGTGTCACATGGAGTTGTGGATTGTTCAAGAAGATAGAACAAGCATTAAGTCACAAAGTTGGGATGTTTACTTCCTTTTCAAGTTGGTCGTATCGGGTTATCTCCATATATGGTCATTACTATTAGCCGGTGAATCAAAAAGAGGTTCGATTTCAGGTTGGTTTGAGAGAAGTATTGAGAGTATTTTTGCGACATATTCTCACGGATTTATGCTTAAACAAGATATGGATTTAATATTGCATCAAGAAAAAGGTAATTCTATGGCATGTACGCAACATTATGATGATTCCTACACTTAGTATATTAGTAGTTCACTCCTGACAAGTGACTCGTACTTACCCCACTAGCTACATTGATCGTGTCCACTGCCCGTTAGTGTTAGTATATAGGTTAGCTCGGTAAAAATATAAATAGTAAAACTTGGTAATAAAATATATAGACCTATAAATACACATCATCCAACTATCAAGGGTTTTTGGTTTTTGGCTATCGCTTATGATTTTAAGTGTTTCGAATGTGTATTTGTCATCATTAATACATTACAAGGTATTTGGTCATAATTGCACCAACAATTTCCCCTTTTTTGATGATGACATATATATTTCTGAAAGCAAATAAAGTTACTTACAAAGCACGGGGAAGACGTCGTTGATGTAGCTTACGTCTTGAACTTAATAGTTTGAAGGTCTTTGACTCTTCGACACTTAGAGATAAAGCTAGCCATGCTTTACTTGTTCGTACATAATTTGGTGAAGATCGTAAGCACTTTATATCTTCACTACTTTGCTTTATTCTCCCCCTTTTTTCGAAGTAAAAAGGGTCTTTAAGCTCCCCCTAGATTGTTGCTCCCCCTTCTTCTAAGGCGGGGATGCATGGGTCAAGGAGCACCATCTTTGCGGTGTCTCGGCTACATAATAAACATAAACCACAAGCAACAAATAACACATATACATTTACAAGTCTAACATGGGTTAGATAACCATTTGGTGACTTTGTTACATGGGTTAGTTCAATAAATTCTAATCCATACTGTAGGATCGTAAATATTATGTTGTTTGATGATTCGGGTGGTCTTGGATGATGGAAATACATGTTAGCCATTTAGAGAGAGAAAGATAAGAGAGGGTATTCTAGTTAGAGACTTGCTTTGTAAATAATGGAATGTTAGATTGAGAAGCACCACCCCTTCCAAGGATGGAAGGGGTATTTATACTTACAGACTACACGACCTCCTGACAGCCTGTGGATCAGGTATACAGTAGGTAAAGACCCGTCCTTCCTCCACGGTGATACACTAAACTAATCTAAGCTACAAACTAACTAATAAACTACTAAATAACGTAACAAACGACATGTCTACAAGCTAACTTATGCTAGACCATAATTGGGGTGACCGACACTTTAACATGGAATTTCCAATTCTTAACAATCTCCCCCTAAGGGAGGTCACCCCATGAAATACATTTTGCATCCTAGCATTCTAATTTGTCTTTAGTTCTGAGCTCGTAGACTTCAATTCTTCAACATCTGCATCTTTGTGCATTAGCAGTGATTCTTCAAAGTCTGATTACTTTGTACTTTAAATGGAGGTCTTTGATCTAATCCACATCTTGATGATCTTCAAGCTTTCTTTGAGATCATCAGCCATAATATGTCATTGGATCACCCTTTGTTGTGTTGCCATCATGTGATGTTGTGACTTTCGGACCGACATGCTCACACTTTCTGGATCATGACATCTTTTCATCAGAGTAGCGGAAGCTTTACTGGTTCATAATATTTGCAGCTATCAGAGCCAGGTTATGTAAATAAGCACTTTTGTCATGATTTCTTTAATTAAGTGTGGATGTTCTGAGCATGCGGCTTTGGATTGACTCCTCAATTCTAATCAGCTGCAACCGTCCAAATGTACCTGCAAACAACAGTTAACAATAAAACACACGAAAGTGTCTTTGATCACTTCCGTTGAATTGAGGTACACGGCCCACGGTTCCCCGTTGATCAGTACAAGTACTGCCTGTGATCAGGTATAATTCCGAAGAATCTCCTTGACAGGGTTTCGCTGCTGTTCTAGCTGTTCTCAAACCGGAACGTCTCAAAGAAGACAACACGGAGTGAGTGGACCAGCGAATTGAGATTCACTGATTGATGACAAATTGATTTGAAAACAATCGTGTATTGCTTGAAGAAAGAGTTTTGCAATACAAAGAAGGTTTTAAGGAAAATCAGTTATCAATAAAAAACACCTTTTAAATTTGAAATATTAATACACAGTCGATGTGATAGAGAAAAGAATTTTAAGCACAACGACCGGTTTTTCAAAGGTATCCGTCAATCCATTTCCTGGACCAAGGTTGATTCAAGAATGAATCACCCCAATGTTTCTATCCAGTTGTCACAAGCTTGATCTTTAGAAAAGATCTCACATGTCACCCACCAAGAGTGATCTGTGCTAAACCGTCAAGCCTAATCACACAAGCTAGCCACTTGTGAATGGCTAACCGTAATAGACTTAAAACTGCTTAAAACACAAATACAATGAAGATCAGAGAATACAATGAATTCCCGGGTCGTTAAGTCCCACGGAGACTCAATGGTGTGTAAACACTTTCAGACGATAGAATGATCACTAAGGATAGTGATCAGTAAAGGTTTTTGATGAATTATTATACCTAAAGAAAAGATCTAAAAATTACAGCGACTTAAATACAAATTAAGAAAATTAAAAAGATAAAATATATTAAATAAACGCTATCACTATATTTAAAATGATGAACGTTTAAAACTTAAAACGTACGTTTAAATAAAAAAAAACTACGTAACGTACGAAATAAAACGTGAGAATAAAGAAAGAAAATACCTACGGATATGAAAAATACATTTTTACAATCCTGATTATACTAGAAAATTATTGTAAAAATAAAATTATTTTTAAAACTATTTATCTAATTATTATTAATTAAAAACTAATTTTAACTATTTAATAATAACCTAAAATACAAGAAAATATGAAATAAAGCTAGGAAAATAAAATTTTGACTTGGAAAAATCTAAAATAACAAAAGAGAATTTTCAAAACTATTTTTGTATTTTTCTGAATATTTTTCTATTTTCTAGGAATTAAAAACTATTAAAAACTACTTAAATTATTTAAAAATACAAATTTAACTAAGAAAAATCTAGAAAAATATTTTTTTGGCTATTTATATTTATCTTAACTTAAGAAAAATGAAAACTTATTTTTTTGAACCTTTTCTTAATTAATTGTATTTAATGCTAATTAAAAATGCTTAAAAACTAATTAAAATCAAGAAAAATAGCAAACTAGCTTAGAAAAATCTGGAAAATTCAAGATAAGCTTAAAATAATACAAGGAATCTAGGAAAAATATAAAAAACAGGGGTTGTGTGTAGGAATTTGAGACTGCTATACAAGTGCTTATTGAAATAAGCACTTGAATAAGCCAAAGGGACACAACAAGTACCAAACTGAAACAGAAGGTATATATAGCTAAAAGAACCCAAAAGAAACTTAAAACAACTGTCTTTAACCTCTGATTAGCAACTACAACAGATTTGAGGATGTGAGCTTATTGTGCAAAAACAGTCCTAGGGGTCTACTTGCAGCCCAAGATTAAGCTACCAAATAAGCAAGAGACTAGAGAACAAATATAGGAACCTATACTAGACCTGGCCAAGGACTTGTAAACCAAAAAACAGACTTGGACTAGCTAAAATGAGCACTGAGCAAGGCTAGCAAATCACCTGTGCACACTCAGTCAATGCTGAGCTTGTGCACAGGGGATTTGAGACCCAATCCACAAGCTCATTTGAAGCTTTTGAAAATTTTGCAAAATTATACAAAAATGGTAATAATGAAATAGACCAAGAGAAGTTTTTAAAACAACAATTTTCACTTAAATTGGCTTAAAAATGAAGCCAAGAAAATTCACCCCAGTTGGGTGAAAAACTGGTTTTTGACAATTTGACTTTTATGACAGATTTGAAAAGCTGACTTTTTTGAACTTTGAATCCAATGTAAGGACTGATAATGATGTAAAGTGATGAAATGAAGATACTGCAAGCTATGTTTATGACTTTTAAACACAAAACAAGAGTTTGAATTGCAAAAATCTCAACAGTTAAACTGTTGAGACATTTTAAGTGGAGTTTTGACTTTGACAGGTTACAGGCACAAAAGTAAGACAGATCTGAGTTTAATACAGCTAAACAAACATAACAAAACAAGCAATACCCATTGAACCAACCTCCAATGCAGTTTAAGTCTCAATTCCAAACACCCTTGTAACTACTGATTTGTAATTTAAAATGAGCTAACAACTGATTCAATTGTTATAATTGATCAAACTAAGTCCTTATATCCTAAATATAGCTTAATCAACAAATAAAAAACAACCTAGACTACAAGAACAGATTTTGCACATGAAACTTTAAAATGACTTACAAATGGTCCATAGCCACTATGGCTTGAAACAACACCCAATGAACAACTAACCTATTTATATCAACCCACTGGATTCCAAATCAACCCAAAGCTAGCACTGCTTCACCCATTAACCATATCATACCCATTTTGTGCTTCCAATTTGACTTTCATTGACCAATTTCCAAAATGAATTGAAACTTAAACTTAAGCTTGCAAAAAGCTATGATAAGCTTGTATAAGCTTATTGGAGCTGAGAAACAAACTATATGAAGCTTTGGAATGAGAATTTGAAATGGAAAATTTCAACAGTAAGCTTAAAACTTGAATTCTTAATACAAACTTGAATTTATAATTGGAAACAGTTTATAATGATACAATAAGCTTAGTTTGATACAAAGGAACAAGAAATTACAGATTTTCCACTTAACTAAAACTTTTAATATAAAAACGACATTAATGAAAACTAAAAAACTACAAGACTCCCCTCTCTTGCTCCTCTTTGCTTCTTTTATAATCCAAGCTCTTTCTCTCTCATCTCTGATTAATTCCCATCATTTTCTCAGCCATTGGATGGCTTAAAGTGATCTTGGCCATTGAAACTGATTTTGGCGCTAAAACTAGCTTATCTACTGGAAGGTTGAGTGAGGGGGGGGGGGGAGGTGCATTTAATGCATCTTGGATGTTAGTTGAGGTAGGGGAACAAGTTTGAGTGGAGGAGAGGAGGGGGGATGGGAGCTTGAGTGATTTCAGGGATTTGGTTGGGGAAGAAAGAAAAAACGCGCCAAGGGTGTTGGTTGACCAGATTTGACCAGGGGTTTAATAATGCAAGGGGGTCAAAAGTGGTTAATGATAGGGGGTCACTTGGGTTGGCAGGGTCCAAAAGGGATTGTTAGGAATTAGAAATTCCAGGTATTAAAGAGTCGGTCACCTCAAGTATTTGTAATCGTTAGAAAGCTCGGAGTCGTAGTTCTTTTAAGTTAAGTAGTATTTAGTTAAGTAACACCGTGGAGGATGGACGGGTCTTTACCCACTGTATGCCTGATCCACAGCCCGATGTGTGGCGATTTATGTAAGACTATAAATACTCTCTACCTCCCAAGGTAGAGAGTTGGAGCTCATAATAATATCTTTCACTTTCTCTCACTAAGTTCCCTAAACCTCTAACTTTCTCTCTCTAGAATTCCACTTATTCGCCACCTTGTTGTTATGGTTTGATGTGTATGTGAAAAGTTATATCTTACAATTGGTATCAAGAGCCATGGTTAGATCATATCTTGCACATCTTTGGGTTTCTAGTGGTTTTAGGTGGTTTTTGAGTTTGAAAAAGTTTAGTGGTTTTTGCATCATTTGGTTGATTTCTTGTGTTAAAGTTTGAATTTTGTTAGTACTTTTATGTTTAGAATCATCACAAGTGTTTAGGTTTTCATTTGGTAAGCTTGAATCATCTTGGTTGGGTTGTTTTTGGATTGAAAAGTGATGTTTATATGGTTTTTCTTGCTAGCGACTTAGCTCACGGATTATTTTCTTCATAGCGACTTGCTTTACAAATTTGTAGCGAGTTACAGTTTTAGACCTAGCGAGTTAAAGTACAAGTAGTGGACTCTCCACTACGAGTAGCGACTTGGTGGTAGCGACTTGGTCTGTAGCGAGTTGCTCTTTAGCGACTTGTATCTCTAGCGACTTGAGTAGCGAATTGCTGCCAAAATTTTGCTAGCGACTTGAGTCGTAGCGAGTTACTACTTAGCGACTTGGATTTGTCTAGCGACTTGGGACTCTAGCGACTTAGTGGTGTAGCGAATTAAGTGTTAGCGACTTAGTGCATTATCTTCTAGCGACTTAGTGCATTATCTCCTAGCGACTTGAGTGATTGTTTACGGTTTTCTCTTGATTTAGTAAAATCCCGTGAAAGAATCTATTTCCCGGTTTAATCATAGAGTTATAAAATCCCGTATAATCTGTTAACATGTCTACCAACGTTCCTACTGTCATCTCCACTGTTGCCGAGGATGTTCAAGCAGCTGGCTCAGATACTCGTCCACCCATGCTTGACAGAACTGACTACGATTCTTGGGCTCAACGAATCAGATTGTATTGCCTTGGAAAGGAAAATGGTGTCAACATTCTCAAATCCATTGATGAAGGACCATATCGAGTTGAGACGACTAGAGACATACTTGATACTAATGAAGATGGTACTCCTGTTTACGGAATGGACAGACCTAAGATGTATGATGAGCTTGATGATAAGGATAAAAAGAGATTTGATGCAGATATCAGGGCTTCAAACATTGTTCTTCAAGGTCTTCCTAAAGACATCTACAAGCTGATCAATCATAACACTGATGCTAAGGCAGTTTGGGATAATGTTAAGATGCTTCTCTCAGGTTCAGAATTAACTATGGAAGACAGAGAATCCCAACTCTATGACGAATTTAAGCACTTCAAGATGAAACCAGATAAGAATGTCTATGAGTACTATGTGAGATTTCATAAGTTAGTTAATGACATGAGGAACATCAGAATGACTATGCCTAACATTCAGTTGAACTCAAAATTTGTGAACAACATGAATCCCGAATGGCACAAGTTTGTTACCGCTGTGAAGCTCACTAAAGGATTGAAGAATACTAACTATGAACAACTTTATGCCTTCCTCCTTCAGAATGAGAGACATGCTATGTTTGAAAAATTGATTCTCAATCAGTTCAAAACCAACCAGGGAGAGACAAGCTCGTCTAATGACTCTACAGCTTTCTACTCAAACATCGGAATCACAACCAAAGCATCACAAGTCATACCCTTGGGTAATGGTAATCACAAACTCATTCCTGATCCTATGTACAAACAAGCTGATGCTGATGCTCACGTGGGTAACTTCATTAATCAACTGGCTCTTCTCATTAGTCAAAACATGAATACTCTCCCACAAACCAACAACAACCTCACAACAGCATCTAACCCACACAATCAAGCCACTGTTAAAGATGGAAGGATCGTGGTACAACCAGTTCAGGAAAGACAGTATGATCAGGGAAGAGGTGGAGCTGGGAGAGGTTATGTTGGCAACCAGAATCGAGGAAGAAATGGTAACCAAGGTCAAGCTAAGCCAATCAAATGTTATAACTGTGGTGGTGAAGGACACATTGCAAGGAACTGCACATCTCCAAAGCGTCCACAGAATGCTGATTACTTCAGAGATAAGATGCTGCTGGCACAAGCTCAGGACAATGGTGCTGCTTTGGATGAAGAGGAATTGCTGTTTCTTGCTGAGGGCAATGCCAAGACCTATGATGCAGATGTGGATGAGCAGCCTATTCAGGAGATAGGTCACAATCATCAGAATGCCTTTCAAGTCGCTGACTGTGATGCATACGACTCTGATGTAGATGATGGACCTACTGCACACATAATTTTTATGGCTAGCATTTCTCCAATGGTTTCTCCCAAGATCTCTTCTTCACCACAAGCTGGCCCATCCAAGGACAAACTCATCTCAGAGGTATTAAAACTATACGATGATGCTGATGTGCAACAGATGCATGACAAAGTACAATCAACTGAAACTATTGAATCAAATGTTGAAAATATGGGTAATAACAATATTGTCCCATACGATCAATACGTGAAACAAAGTGAAAGTGAAGTTGTACCAAGTGATGCATCTTCTGCAGTCAACAATGACTATGTCTTTGATGAATACACTACATGTGCTCCTGATGATTCCGTAATTTCTGAACTAAATGCCTATAAGGAACGTGTTGCTATTTATGAACAACGTGCAAAATTTGAGTTGACCACTCGTGAGCAGGAAATAGATGACCAAGTGAGTACAGTAATTAGAAAAAGTAAGTTTAGAGAAGAAGTATTGAAACAAGAATTACATTCCTTGCAAGAAAAACTTTCTAAAACAGCTAAGCAAAAACAAGAACTTCAAGAAAATGTGAAAATGCTTAAGCAAGAATTTAATGCAAAGGAATCAAAACTCTTGAGAGATTTTTCTAATCTGAAAACTTTGAAAAACAAACTTGAAAACAAGTTGTACATACAAGGAAACACCATTCAGACTGCTCACATGGTCACCAAACATCGTGTCTTAAACGATAAGCATAGCATTCCCCTTGTTGAGGAACCAAATCCAGAGGTAATTAAAAAGGCTAGAAATGCTCATAAGGTGCTTTATGATGGTAATGAAATCCTTAAGCCTAGGCAGAAACCTAGTTGCGTTGAGTGCACTGAGGAAGATAAGAAATCAAATGAAATCACTAGGGAAAAGATGAATAAGAAATAAAATGATCCCAAATGCAAAGAGAAAAACCTAATTATCACTCCTCATGATTACAAGAAGGAAAACTGGATTTCCTTGAACAAGTTTATGCCTCAGACTTTGTTGACTCCCGAACAAGTCTTCTGGAAAAAGGATTTAGATAAGCAGAAAGCGGAAAATATTGTTGAAACAAACCCTCCCCTTTGGAAAATGCCTAGAGCGACTGTGTATCCTCCTAATACACCAATGCATCTTGTACCTAGAACAATTTCCACTAAAAGCAAGACATTAATTAGCCAATACGTTATATTTCAACTATTTGTTGATTTTGAGAAAACTTGCAAGAAAAGGATCACACCCACTGGTATAACTGAAGGAGAAAGGGGTTTTGAACAAATGAAAGAATGTTATTTAACTGAGGTCATGCCCTTCTTTAAACTTCTAAAAGATCATTTGAGAGTCTTAAAAAGGGGATAGATACTGATATTAAGGGAATGGAAAAGGAATTTGATGCAATGGTTGTTGAAGTTAGTGACTATGAGCGTGCACTGAAATATAATGAGATTGAGAGAAAGAACTTGCATACATTAAATGAGAATCTTATTACTGAATGTGTTGCTCAAGATGTGTTTTTCACTGCTTCAAATTGCTCTATTAATGCTTCCAAATTTCATGAACTATCTGTGGCCCTGAAAGTCTCCCATGATCGTGTCATTGAGCTTGAAAGAACTAATTCTAAACTAAACGAGAAAATTGAACTGGATGATCACGACAATTTCGTTAAACATTTTTCTAAACTAGAAGTTGAGCATTTTAATTTACAACTAAAATATCAACATCTTAAAGAAAATGTCAAAACTTCAAATGTCAAGACATCTTCAGATGCTCCAGAGTTTGATGCAGTTTTTCAAATTAACAAACGTGATGAACAGATTCAAGCTCAGTGCAACACGATCAGAAAGTTGAAAGCCCAAATCTCTCAATTAAAGGGTCAAACAAACAATATGACAGGCTCCCAAATGCCTCCTCCTTTAGATTCCCAGAATTCTCAAACGTTTCATCTTCAAAACCTAGTAAATGCTTTACAAAAGGAAAACGAAAGTTTTCTAGAAGAAAATGAAAAGGTTAAACGTCATTTCAATGAGTTATTTGAATCAATTAAAGTCACTCGTAACAAAAACAACGAACAAATAGCTTCATTGCAAAAGGAAATTGAGAATCTGAAGAGTCAGGTAAAAGGGAAAATGCCAATGATCAATGGGGAGAATGGTGGATCAAAGGTTCACTCTTGTAATAAATATACTTTGTCTGTGACTTATGTCCCTCCTCATCTAAGGAACAACAAACTTGCTATTCAAACATACTTCTCATCCCTTATGGATTGCCTAGAATGTCTGCGTGAGATTGTTGAAGAGGATAAGTTAGAGAAACCTCATGATAATGCAATTGGACATGCATGCTTATATGCCAAACGATCTCAATAAATCTTAGAATGCTTGATCACAATATGCCCAAAGTCATTAGGTGAGAGAATTAATCCTTTGATTCCAGGCTCGATGCCTAATGCCAAGTATGATATGCACTCGATTCCCAATGTTTTGAATGTGAACAGTAGTGTGCCTTTAAGGGGTTCAGATTCTAGATCTGTCAATGCTAAGAAAGAGAACTCAAGTGTGCCTTCTAGGAGTACAAATCTCAGTACCTCTAGTTTTAAGAATGTGAACCGTAGTGCACCTGCATGTAGTTCAGATCCCAGCACATCTAAACAGGTGATGCAAAGAGTAGTTAAACCAACTAATGTTCCCATTCCCTATACAAGAGTAATCAGTGACATTAAAGGGAGCAGGTCAAAGTCTCAAGACAATACAAGGAATGATAGGACCTCGCAAGCTAAGAATGTGCACTGGAAAAGAGTAGAAGAACAATCTAGGAACTTTAAGCTTGAATCGAATAAAACAAATCATGTTGATTCTAGTATTAGCCATAGGCGTACTGTAATTAATTCGAATTCTGATACTATTTGCAAACCTTATACTGATGTCTGCTTGAATTCTGTTTCTAATCATGAATGTGGTGTTAATGTTCTGCCTAATGATGTTAATTGTCCAGTTCTTATTGTTAATGCTAAAATTCATGCTAAGAAGGCTAAAAGGCAAAAACGAAAGAAAGTTAGAAAACAGTGGAAACCCACAGGAAGAACATTCAGTAAAATAGGCTTTTATTGGACACCTGTTGGTCTTAAGACTAATCAGATAATGCCCACTAAAAAATGGATGCCTACTGGTAGAACTATTCCCTTAAGAAGTGATCGCACTGAGAACAGGGCTAATACTGACACTAGTACTGCATCTATTCACAACGATTCCATTGCCTCACTTTCTGATATGAATGCTTCTATTTCTGATGTGGGTGTTCCAAACATTGTTACTAACCAAATGGAACCCATTCTTGCATGGGGATCCCAATTATCCAGTTATCCATTCTTGTCTGTGTTCAACTGCAGATCGTTCAAATCGTTCTGTGGTACCTGGACTCAGGCTGTTCCAAGCATATGACTGGAGACCGGTCGCGGCTCATGAACTTCGTGAGCAAATTCATCGGGACTGTTAGATTTGGTAACGATCATTTCGGTGCTATTATGGGTTATGGAGATTATGTTGTTGGTGATAGTGTCATCTCTAGAGTGTATTATGTGGAAGGTTTAGGTCATAATCTGTTCTCTGTTGGTCAATTCTGTGATTCTGATCTAGAAGTAGCCTTCAGAAAACATACCTGCTTTGTTAGAGATCTTAATGGTAAGGAACTGTTAAAAGGAAATCGTGGCTCAAATCTTTACACCATCTCTATCGATGACATGATGAGGGCCTCTCCAATCTGCTTGTTATCAAAGGCTTCAAAAACAAAGTCATGGTTATGGCATCGTCGTCTCAATCACTTGAACTTCGGCACCATCAACGATCTTTCCAGAAAGGACTTAGTTGTAGGTTTACCTAGACTAAAGTATGAAAAGGATCATCTTTGTTCAGCATGTCAATTGGAAAAAAGCAAGAAGTATGCCCATAAACCCAAACCTACTAACTCTGTCATAGAAGTTCTTCATATGATTCATATGGATTTATGTGGACCTATGAGGGTGCAGAATATCTTTGGGAAGAAATATGTGTTAGTTGTGGTTGATGATTACTCTAGATTCACCTGGGTCAAGTTCTTAAGGACAAAGGATGAAACTCCTGATATCATCATCAAACTCATCAAACAGCTGCAGGTTCGACTAAACAAAACTGTCAGAATTATCAGAACAGACAATGGAACTGAGTTTGTCAACAAACAACTTAGTGAATTCTATGAAAGCGTTGGAATCGGCCATCAAAGAAGTGTTCCACGAACCCCTCAACAGAACGGTGTAGTTGAAAGACGAAATCGTACTCTTGTTGAAGCCGCAAGAACTATGCTTATCTACTCAAAGGTTCCAATGTTTCTCTGGGCTGAAGCAATTGCCACTGCATGCTACACACAAAATCGTTCCCTGATTCACACTGTTCATGGAAAAACTCCATATGAACTTGTCCACAACAGAAAACCTAATCTATCTTTCCTTCGTGTGTTGGGTGCATTGTGTTATCCAACTAATGAGGGTCAAGACTTAGGCAAACTTAGGGCTAAAGCTGACATTGGAGTATTTGTAGGATATGCACCAAACAAAAAGGGATACCGAATCTACAACAAAAGAACCCGAAATATCATGGAAACAATTCACGTAACGTTTGATGAGCTGACCGGTCAAATGGCTCCTGGACACTCCAGCTCAGGACCCGCACTTCAAAACAGTCCCATTGGATCATCTCTTGTTCCAAACTCTTCTCAAGAAACTCCATATGTACCTCCATCTGAAGATGACTTAAAGAAATTGTTTGATCCTATGTTTGATGAACTGTATGATTCAATTACTAATGAGGTGTTGATCCCTACAACAGAGGATGCTCATATTCCTGTGAATGAAGTCAATCCTTCAGTCTCAATATCTTTAAGTCAAGAAGCACCTGCTGCTGATCCTTTAGTCTCGTCAACAAATCATCATTCTTAAAATGTACATCATGGAAATGTTTCTGGCATCAATGATGAAGTTAATCCCTTTGCCACTCCTGAAGATGCTCCATTTGAAAACATATTTGCTACTCCTGAATCATCATCAGAACCACCTTCTTCAGGAGACATCGACTCTGCTACCTCAGTTCCTCAACAACTGCCACATGAACACCTCAGAAAATGGACTCACGATCATCCATTAGACAACATCATTGGAAATCCCTCTCGTCCTGTATCAACCCGGAAACAACTTGCAACCGATGCCTTATGGTGTTTCTTCAACTCCGTACTATCTAAGATCGAACCAAAAGATGTTAAAACCGCCATGAATGAAGACAGCTAGTTCAATGCCATGCAAGATGAAATTCATGAGTTTGATCGACTTGATGTATGGGAGTTAGTACCTGCTCCAGATTGTGCTATGATTATAGCTCTCAAATGGATCTTCAAAGTAAAACTTGATGAGCATGGTGATGTGTTGAAGAACAAGGCTCGATTAGTTGCTAAAGGATATCGTCAAGAGGAGGGTATAGACTTTGAAGAATCTTTTGCTCCTGTTGCTCGAATCGAGGCAATCAGAATCTTTCTGGCTAATGCTGCTAGTAAGAACATGGTAGTATATCAGATGGATGTAAAGACAGCATTTCTGAACGGAGATCTTAAAGAAGTCGTCTACGTCAGCCAACCTGAAGGATTTGTGAATCAAGAGCATCCCACTCACGTTTATCGTTTGAAGAAGGCTCTTTACGGTTTAAAGCAAGCTCCAAGGGCATGGTATGCTACACTGTCAAAGTTTCTTCTATGAACCGGATTCATCAAAGGAGCAGTTGATCCTACATTGTTCACCAGGAAGTCAGGCAAACATTTAATTCATGTTCAAATTTATGTTGATGATATTATTTTTGCCTCGACAGACCCAATGGAATGTGATCGTTTTTCAAATGAAATGAGTTCAAAGTTTCAAATGTCAATGATGGGACAAATGTCATTTTTCTTGGGATTACAAATTTCACAAAGTCCCGGAGGCATTTTCATAAATCAATCTAAATATGCAACAGAGATTTTAAAGAAATTTGGATTTGATTCAAGTGACCCTATTGACACCCCCATGATTGACCGAACCAAACTAGATGAGGACCTCTCAGGGATCATGATTGACCAAACAAAATATCGTAGTATGATTGGATCCCTGATGTACCTCACAGCTAGTAGACCAGACATCTTGTTCGCTGTTTGCATGTGTGCTAGATACCAGGCTAAGCCTACTAAAAGGCACCTTGAAGCGGTTAAACGGGTCTTTCAGTATCTCCAAGGAACCATCAATATGGGACTTTGGTACCCAAAAGACACCGGTATGTCACTAACAGCATATGCAGATGCAGATCATGCAGGGTGTCAAGATACTCGTCGAAGTACATCAGGAGGTGCTCAGTTTTTGGGTGATAAGCTTGTGAGCTGGTCGTCAAAGAAGCAAATGAGTACTTCTATTTCCTCTACAGAGGCTGAATACATAGCCATGTCATCTTGCTGTGCTCAAATCTTATGGATGAGATCTCAATTATCTGACTATGGCTTTGAATTCAACAAAATCCCTCTGTACTGTGATAATAAAAGTTGTTGGGATATGAAAGTGCTGAAGATATCAAAGTACTGAAGATATCGAAGTACTGTAAATTGCAAAGTACTGGAAGGAGTCAAATAGTCAATGTACTGCTAAAGATAAAGTCAAAGTACTGCAAGGTGAAGTCAAAGTACTGCTAGAACAGAAGATCTGTTATATTCGTTTATGGAAAGTATTGTATTCCATGTTTAGATTACTTGTCGTACAAGGTTATCAATTGTAAACCGACTAGGATATCCTTGAGCCTATAAAAGGACTCCTAGATTGGTATTAGAGGTACGATTTCAGAAAAAGAGTTTTAGAGTTTACGAATTGAGAGTTTAGAGAAAAGTTCGAATATCTTAGAGTTGTATTAGAGTATCTGCATAATAAGCAGATTTAGAGTTTTATTAATAAAGTTTCTTTTTAGCTTTGTTAAGTAAATTCCGCGTACTTGATAAAGATTGCTCAGTGTTTCTTTGTTAATAACTTAGGATTTATCCAAGGTTATTAAACCTTAACAAGCTAGTTTAGTTTGATTAAAGTATATCGATCCAACAAGTGGTATCAGAGCTTGTGTGGAAACTCTGACTAGGAAGAAACCCTAAACTATTCAAGATGTCGACTGAAGCTGTTCCACCACCCTCAATCACCTCACTCAGAATTCCAGTTATTAAGAAGGGAGAATATGATCTCTGGTGCATGAAGATGAGGCAGTATATTGCCATTACAGATCATGCTCTGTGGAATGTGATTGTGAATGGGAATGAAGTTGTTCCAGAACCTGTTCAAGTTCCTGGACAACCTTTAGCACCAAAAGCAGTTTTACCACAAGCAACCCTAAGGAATCAAGAGAAGGCTCTTAACATTCTCTTGTCTGCTATTCCAGATGGTCATCTTCTCAAATTTCACGATGCTAAAGATGCTAAGCAACTCTGGGCTGCACTCAAGACCAGATTTGGAGGGAATGAAGCTTCTAAGAAGATGCACAGAAACTTGCTAAAACAGCAGTTTGAAACATTCACAGTAGGAGAAAGAGAGAGTCTTGATGCTGCATATGATAGGTTTCAGAATCTCCTCAACATGTTGGAGTTATACAAGGCAGAAGTATCAGTTGAGGATGCTAATTTGAAGTTTTTAAGGAGTTTGCCATCTACATGGCATGTGATTGCTACTATGATCAGAGGACAACAAGGATTGGAGGTTATGGACTTTGATGATCTTTATCATCAATTGAAGGTGTATGAACATGAGATGAGTGGTCAACCAAATTCTAAATCTCACAGCATTGCTTTTCTATCATCTGAAAAGAAGAGCAGTACTTCCATAAGTACTGCTTCTCCTCAAAGTACTGTTTCTCAAAGTACTGCCGTTTACAATCCCCCATCATATACTCAGCAGGCCCCACCATCAACCACTTTGAACTCAGATGAAGTTGTGTGCTCCTTCTTTGCACAACAAGCAAGCTTACCTGTCACTTATGAAGAGGATCTAGCACAGATTGAAGAAGATGCACTTGAGGAAATTGATATCAGGTGGCAAGTTGCTTTGATCACTGCAAGAATCAAAAAGTACATGAAGAAAACAGGCAAAAATATTGATTTCAAACCAAAACAAGGAATAACTTTTGACAAATCTAAAATTGAATGCTTCAATTGTCAAAAGACTGGTCACTTTGCAAGGGAGTGCAGGTTTGCTAAGTATCAAGCAAACAGGACATCTGAGAAGCCTAAACTTGAGCTCAAGGAGATTCCAGTAACTGACACAAAGGCTTTGGTTGCTCAAGAGAATTTATCAGAAGTAGACTGGAGTGAAGAGTTTGATGATGAACCGGTGACTTACTGTATGGTAGCAGTGGAAGATGCAGTTGAAGACACAGTGGAAGCATTGGACTGGAGCACTGCTTTTGATGAAGAATCTGAACATGCTGCTTTGGAATCTGATGATGGCTTTGGAGGTTTTGATTGGAGCAAAGAAAGTGAAGATGATCCTGTTCTTCTTGCTATGGTGGCTACTTCACCAACTCAGTCTCCTATCTCTGAGGTATGCTCAAACTGTTATGAATTCTATCAAAAATTGCTTAACAGTTATGTGATTGAAAGAGATAATTGTATTAGGGCTAGGTCTGAGGTAGCAGGTTATCAAATCACTTTAGAGTCTATAGAAGCTAAAATCATAACACATGAAAATAATGAAATGGCTTGGGCTGAAAAGTATGAACAACAGGATTATCAGTTGAAACTTAGTGAATGGAAACTAAACTGTAAAATTGCTGAAATTGAGAAATTAACTAAGGAAAGAGATGATTTGGTAGCTAAGTTTGATGCTTGGAAAGAGTCTGGCTTGTCCCATGTTCAGTATGTTGAAAAACAGAGAAGGGCTTACATTAGAACAGGTTTAGGATTTGGAATGGACTTTAGTACTGTAGAAGAAAATCAACCTAGTGATAAGGATGATGGTGATTTTGAGGATATAACTACTAGTGATGATGAGCTCATTAATTATTTAGATTCATCTAGTAATGAAGGCTCAGTAAGTGAACCACCTCCTGAATATAAGAAAGACAATGGTTATCATGCTGTTCCTCATCCCATTAGTCATCACCCCTCTAGGCCTGATGTTTCTCGTTATGGAGTAGATAGTCTAGAGTTCAGGAATAAGCTAATTGCTAAATCTAGAACTGAGAAACCCAAAGAAACTGTTGAAAACAATGTTCAAAATCCAGCAGTACCTTTTAATCAAAGTACTGCTCAACAAGCAGTACCTTCTGCAAAACCTTTTCAAAACAGTACTGCTAAACCTTTTTGGGATAATTTTGGTCAAAACAAATTTTATCAGTCCTCAAGAAGGCAAAACAATTTTGGGCATAGACATAGAAGAAATCACTTTGGTCATATGGGTCAAAAACTGTGTTTTGTGTGTTATAGTCCTACTCATTTAATCAAAGATTGTGACAGACACTCAGAATATCTAAGCAAGTTTCCAAGGAATAAGTCTAACAATCAGAGACCTAGAGATCACAAACCAGTTTGGACTAATTCTAATAGGGTTAATCACAGAAACTTCACACCAGACCATAGATACCCACATCAGAGAAGAACTTCAGTATCTCACAGTACTTTCCAAAGTACTGCTCAAAGACAAGGTACTGAAAACCATACTTGGGATAGAAATTCTAGGAGACCTCATTATCAACCTAGAAGTTATCACAGTTCATATCGGGGATCTAGATCACAAGAACCTCCTGTTAAAACTGAATGGGTTAAAAGGGAAAGAACTGCTGGGAGACATACAGTACGTTCAACAAAAAGTGAATCAGATGTTTTTGTATCAAGAGAAAAGGCTAATAATCTGGTGAAAGAAATTTATGTTGAAAAACCAGAGAGTTTTGAAAATCCACATGCTAAACATCAAAAGATAATTTTGGATCATAATCTGAGAGATAGTGAGAACTACATACTCAAGGAATTTGAGTTTGTGACTTCTCAAGGGGAACACAAGTCAGTAATGGCTTGGGTTCCTAAAAGTTTCTAACTCTTTTCTTTATGTGCAGGGCAACCCAGAAGAGGAGCTTAAAGATCATCTTATTGTGGATAGTGGTTGCTCTGGAAGTATGACAGGTGATAAAGAGATCCTGTCTGATTTTAGAAGTATTCGTGGAGGTAAAGTTGCATTTGGGAATGATCCCAATGGAGGAAGGATTACAGGGAAAGGAACAATTAAAGCTGGGAGAATTGATTTTGAGAATGTCAGATATGTGAAGGAGCTAAAGTTCAACTTGTTGTCAGTCTCTCAAATTTGTGATAAAAAGCATCCTGTGTTGTTCACTGACACAGAATGTCTTATCCTTTCTTCTGACTTCAAACCTGTTGATGAAGACTTGGTAGTACTAAGGGTACCAAGGACAAATGATGTGTATAGTTTAGACATGAAGAGTCTACATTCGTATGGTAGAGCCACATGTTTGGTGGCTAAAGCAACATCTGAAGAGGCACATCAATGGCATAGACGATTGGGCCATGTGAATTTAAAGAACATCAACAAACTGGTCAAAGGCAATTTAGTTAGAGGTTTACCTTCAAAGACTTACAGGAATGATCAATCATGTTTGGCATGCAAGAAGGGTAAACAACACAAAGCTTCTTGCAAGAAGCTTGATGAAAGAAATATTAGAGAACCATTGGAGCTATTACACATGGATTTATTTGGACCTGTCTCTGTGGCAAGTTTAAATAAGAAGAAGTACTGTTTGGTTATTACTGATGATTGTAGTAGATTCAGTTGGGTTTTCTTTTTGGGATTTAAGGATGATACCTTTGATGCTATTCAAACTCTTATAATAGCACTTGAAAATCAGTTAAGACTCAAGGTTAGAGGTATTAGATGTGACAATGGAACTGAATTCAAGAACAAGCCTATGGATGATTTTTGTGCAAATAAAGGTATAAAAAGGGAGTTTAGTATTGCTAGAACACCACAGCAAAATGGTGTTGCAGAGAGGAAAAATAGAACCTTGATTGAAGCTGCAAGAACCATGTTAGCTGATTCTCATCTCCCTATTCAATTTTGGGCAGAAGCTGTAAGTACTGCATGTTATGTACTTAACAGGGTCTCTGTCACCAAACCTCAGATGAAGACACCCTATGAATTGCTGATGGGCAATAACCCCAACATTCGTTTTATGAAGCCTTTTGGATGACCTCTTACTATTTTAAACACTATTGATAATTTGGGGAAGTTTGATGGCAAGTCTGAAAAAGGTTACTTATTGGGATATTGTACTAACAGTAAAGGATTTAGAGTCTACAACAGAGTTACAAAGAAGATTCAAGACTGTCTTCATGTTGAGTTCTTAGAAGATCAAGACAATGAGAAAGGGAAGGTCCTGATTGGATGTTTGATCTTGAGATTTTATCTCCTTCAATGAATTATGTACCTGTTAGAGAGGAAAATCAACCTTTGCATAATAAGGAAGATATTCAATATGTTGTTCATGATATTCATCTTAGACCTGATGCTATTCCTGATAAAGATCCTATGAGTTCAAACCAAAGTACTGATATTCCTAAGAAAAGTACTGTTTCTCCAAAACAAAGTACTGATGCACCACAATCCTCATTATCTGCTGAGGATCAATCTATTCAAGAGGAACTTAATCAGATGCTTCTTCAAGATGTTTTAGCACATTCTTACACAGATGAACAAAGGAAAGCTTATGAAGAGGCAAAGAAGAAGAACAAGACTGCAGAGTTCTCTTCCAGTACTTTGGACAGTACTTTCAACCAAAGTACTGATGCACCTGTTGACAGTACTTTAGATGATTTGGATGATCCAACCATGCCTGAGCTAGAAGAAACTGATGATGAGCTTGAAGATGAAGGTATTTTCACAAATTCCAATGAAGGTGCTGATTATACTAACTTAGATGATACATATGAAGTTCCACAGTCTCCAATCTTACGCATTCATAAGAATCATCCAACAGATCAAATCATTGGTCCTTCTACTTCTGGAGTTATGACAAGACACAAAGCTAAGGGTTTCACAAAACCTCATAATGCTTTACTTAGCTTTGTGTATAAACAAAACAGGCTAAATCATAAGGATCATCAAACCTGCTTATTCACCTGTTTTATCTCTCAAGAAGAACCCAAGAACATTGCTCAAGCTTTGACTAAAGAAAGTTGGGTTGAAGCTATGCAGGAAGAACTTCTTCAATTTAAACTTCAAGAGGTCTGGGTTTTATGTGATCTTCCAGATGGGAAGAGAGTTATTGGAACAAGATGGGTCTTTAGAGTTAAAAGAGATGAAAGAGGCAATGTTATCAAGAACAAGGCAAGGTTAGTTGCTCAGGGTTATAGACAGGAGGAAGGGGTAGATTATGATGAGGTTTTTGCTCCTGTGGCAAGGATTGAAGCTATTAGAATCTTTCTTGCTTTTGCTTCTTATATGGGTTTTCAGGTATATCAGATGGATGTCAAGAGTGCATTTCTTTATGGCACTATTACAGAAGAGGTGTATGTGAAACAACCTCCAGGTTTTGAAGATCCTAAGCATCCTAACAAAGTTTATAAGGTGGTGAAGGCTTTATATGGTCTTCATCAGGCACCTAGAGCTTGGTATGAGAGGCTCTCTACATTCTTATTGAAACATGGATACAGGAGGGGAGCCATTGACAAGACTTTGTTTATCAAGAGAGATAAGAAAGATATCATGTTAGTACAGGTGTATGTTGATGATATTATCTTTGGGGCTACCAAACAGTCCATGGTTAAGGAGTTTGAGCAGCTGATGCAGAAGGAATTTCAAATGAGTTCAATGGGAGAGTTAACATTCTTTTTAGGTCTTCAGGTTAAGCAGTCCAAGGAAGGAATTTTCATTAGCCAAGACAAGTATGTTACTGACATACTTAAGAAGTTCAATTTTGATGGTATGAAGGCTGTTACTACACCAATAAAATCTATCAATTCATTGGGAAAAGATGAAGATGGACAGCCTGTTGAAGTCAAGTTATACAGATCTATGATTGGCTCTCTTATGTATCTTACTGCATCAAGGCCTGATATTATGTTTGCAGTTTGCTTATGTGCAAGATATCAAGTCTCACCAAAGATTTCTCACCTCAATGCTGTCAAGAGAATTTTCTGTTATTTGAAACAACAACCTAAGTTGGGGTTGTGGTATCCTAGAGAGTCACCTTTTCACTTAGAAGCTTTTTCAGATAGTGACTATGCAGGAGATAATTATGATAGAAGATCCACAACTGGTGGATGCCAATATCTTGGAAGAAGGTTAGTTTCATGGCAATGCAAGAAACAGACAATTGCGGCAACATCATCTACTGAAGCTGAATATGTAGCTGCTGCAAGTTGTTGTGGTCAAGTTTTATGGATGCAGAATCAACTCTTGGATTATGGGTTCAACTTTAAGAATACTCCTATCAACATTGATAATGAGAGTACTATTTGTATTGTGAAGAATCCTGTGTATCATTCCAAGACAAAGCATATTCAGATTAGGCGTCATTTTATCAGAGACTGTTATGAGCATAGGCTCATTAATGTGGTTAAAGTTCACACGGATGACAATGTAGCTGATCTACTCACAAAAGGTTTTGATGTGTCACGATTCAATCACTTGGTCGTGAGCATTGGAATGATTAACTACTAAGCTATGTTTAAGGGGAGGACTATAAGGTGTTAGATATAGTCCTGTGTATTGTTTGAGGGGAGGATGTTAGTTTATACTTAGTGTATATGAAGGTTTTTGGCAAAGTACTGTATTTCCTGAAAGTACTGCTTGGGAAAGTACTGCTTGGGAAAGTACTGCTTATGTGGAAAGTACTGTTTGTCGTATTAAAGTACTGTTCCAACGGTAATATTGAAGGGTCATTGGTAATAACGGTAACTTTGTTATTTAGGCTGTGATTTTTCAAATCTCACCTATAAATAACTTCTTTCCGATTTTCCCTCTCATATTCTTATTTCACATCTTTTCCATATTTATCTCCCAATTACCATCTCTTTACAATCTTTCTATTGTGCTTATTCTTTCAACAATGGTGAATCGTTTAACTGTTTCGAAGCACAATATGGTGGCTAATTTGAATAATACTGAAGCAAATGTGGCGTTTTATGATATTATTGATTATCTTACTGGGTCGCCTCTTAGTTATGCTCTTTTAGTGGAGCCGGATATAATTGAACCATGGATTAATGAATTTTGGGCTAATGCTAGAGACAATATGGAGGAGGATGAATATTATATTAGATCAACTGTTGCTGGACGTACTATCAAGATCACAGAAGCCTCCATTCGTGAAGATTTATTATTTGCTGATGAAGATGGGGCTATTAGATTTGATAAGCAACTGATTTGGGATTCTTTTAGGAATTTTGGTTATGAAGGTTCTTTGACTGAACAAACTTTTAAGAAGGCTTTATTCTGTCCTCAATGGAAGTTTTTGATTCATGTTTTGCTCCATTGCATAAGTTCTAAAAGTACCTCTTGGGAGCAGTTTGGGTCAAATATTGCATCTGCAGTAGTTGGTTTAGCTACAGGCAGGGTGTTTAACTTTTCACGGCTAATTTTGGATGGAATGTTATCACATATATCATCTGGGGCTACTTGGTTGATGTATCCAAGGTTCATACAGGTTTTCTTGAATAAACAATTGGCTGATGTTCCTAAACCTACTGCTTTACTACCTGTTATTGTGCAACAAGCCAAAATTTATACGTTCATGGCTAGGCGCAGTGATTTGTTCAGAGGTGGAGATATTCCTTTAACTACTTCTATGATGGAAGTTGTTCAAGCTGTACGTGCTGAAGAGGATGAAGACAGTGAAGGTACTGCATCTGCACAGGGTACTGCTTCACAAAGTGCTGCTTCACAGGGTACTGCATCTGCAAGTACTGCTTCTCGTGAAGGTACTGCTTCCTTACACGGTGATGATTCTTCAGGTCCTGAGGTTCAAGTAGAGATTGAGAGAACATCTACTCCATCTCCACAACATTCTGTTTTAGAAACTCATTCACCACTTCAAGGTCCTGATCCTACTATACCTCGTGAAGGTTTAACTATGGATAACTATGCTTTGACAAGGGCGCTAGCTAGGTTGAACAAGACTGTTGAGCGTCAAGCTAAAACGATTAGGAAGTTGAAGCGTAACTATTTTTGGTTAAGGAATTTTGTTAAACCTTATATTCAAGGATTCAACTTATGGGTTAAAGAGGAGAATAAACGTCGCAAAGCTCTTCGGAAGGAATTACAAAGAAAGACGGTTCCTAAACCATCTTCTGTCAACTTGGGGAGGAATTCAGAAAAGGATAATTTGAAAGAAGATGTTATGAAGAAGAAAGAATCTGAAGAAGATTTTACAAAGAAGAAAGACTCTGTAATGAAGAAGAAAGAATCTGAAGAAGATATTACAAAGAAGAAAGACTCTATAAGCTCTGCAGAAAAGATTATTTCAGAGGAACAAGAAGAAGAAGTACAAGTTAAAGGTACTGATAATCAAGGTACTGATGTTCAAGGTACTGATGATCAAAGTACTGAACATCAAAGTACTGAGTTTCATGATACATCTATGCCAGAAGTTATAACACCGATTACTCCAAGGGTGTTGAATTTTGAAGAAGAAGCTGGTCCTTCTACTGTTGTTATAGAGGAAGAGGAGGAACCTAGATTTAAACCTATTCATTCACCTAGTGATGATGAATTAGTTGCTACAATTCTTGATTTGTCACAACCAAGAGGTGGTGTTACTATTAGAGAAGCACAAGAAGAAGAACAACCAAAAACTGATCAACCTGCAATTGATCCAAAAGACAAGGGAAAAGGTGTTTTGGTTGAAGTTAAGAAAAAGAAGCTTACTTTAGCAGAACTTAGAGCATTTGAAGTTGCAAGGAATGAAGCTGCAGCTAGAAAAGTTCAAGAAGAATTGAATGCAAAAGATAGAGAAGAGCAAGAAGCTCAAGAAGCTCTAAATAGAGAAGCAGCTCAAAAAGTGCAAGATGAATTGAATGCTGAAGCTGCTGAATCTTTACAGTCTCCAACACCTGTTCGATTCATGTCAAGAAGACCTAATTTGGCTAAAGAAAGGAATGCAATGATGGCATATCTAAAAAACAGAGGATTTAAAGGATTACAGAAGCTAAATTATGTGGATATGAAGAGATTATATGATGCTGAGAAAGAAGCTTATAAGAAAGATGTTGCAGGCATTAAAGATTTTAGAGAAGAAGCTCATTGGACTGAAGCTGAAAGGAAGAAAAGCTTAAAGAGAAAAAGAAAAACTGATGATACAGATGTTCAGTTTTCAAAGAAAGAGAAGGTTGAATTAAGATCTGAGACTAGTGATGAATTGAAAAATTATCTCAGAGTGGTAGATTTTGATTATACAGATGAAGATAATGACATGAAGATGAACAGATCAAAGATCAGTGCTTTCAAAGTTGAGAAATCTAAGAATGGAGATTATATGGTTTTTCACAAAGAAGATAAAAGTTTCAGAGTTTTTAAAAGGCTATGGGATTTGCTGCATATAATAGACAGAGTTGATCTATTCTACTTATATAATGTTGTGAAGGCTTATTTTGAAGATAATCCATTAGAAGGGATTGGTTTGGTTTTACATGGTGATCTCATAACCATGTGGGAAACTGATGAAATGAGTACTGATGATATTTGGAAGGATCAAGAAAACTGGGAGATAGTTTGCTGGAGATTCTTTGGAGAATCTGGAGTTCATGTCTTGGAACTGGAAAATGGTATATTGATTCACATGTTTGCAGAAAGAAGATACCCTCTTACAGTTGATCTCATGAGAAGAATGCTTGAGCATGGATTGGAAGTAGAAGAGGCTGATGAAATTGCTTGCATGGTTATCAATTTGCTTATAGACTGGACTACCATTGCTGAGGATGATCTTTAACTGGTATGAAGTTTATTTGAATATATACTTTTTGATATATCAGTACTTTTATTCAAAGTACTGCTAGTCAGACAGTACTTTCATCAAAGTACTGTTTGCTGCATTAAAACCAGTTAAAAGAATTTTAGAAGCAACCTTTTGCTAAATAATAAATATTTTCTGAAATAAAGGTTGAATAAATGGTTTTTGTGATGATAACATCAATAGGTTATCAATCCACCATGGTTACAAAAGGATTGACTAATCCATGAGCAAACGGCTCTGGTAAAGATATATCAAATCCGTTTTTAGTTGACAACTTGCTAATAAGTTGGATGGTTATCAACTCACCATATCAGTAATGTGAAGAGTTGGCTAGCCCACAAGAAATGGCTTGTGGTAAAGGCAGTGGAAAAACCATTATTGGTAATTAGTTCACCATTAGATAAAAGAACTAACTAGTCCAGAAGGGTACAGCTTTTGGTAAAGACAAAACAAATCTGTTGATAGCTGGTGGTTTGCTAAAAATCATATGGTTATCAATGTACCATGGTCTTACACACCAAAACATTTGGCTACTCCAAAGATAATGGCTTTGGTAAAGAGTTCTAAATCCATTGAATTTTCAATGATTCACTTAGATGTGATGAGAATAGTATGCAACTTAAACTGAATTATTGTACAAACTGTCATATGTTACTGTGTTGCTGAAAAGATGGAGATTGCTGGATGCTGCTGTGAAGAAAACAATTCTAAGAGATACTTTGACAAAAGCACAGATTCTATAAAGATATAATCTAAAGACTAAAGAACAATCCATTTTAAAAATGAAGCTGTTAAAGATGTATTCACAAAGGAACTTGAAGTCAAGCAAGTAGAATTCAAGTTAGGGGAGGATTGTTGGGATATGAAAGTGCTGAAGATATCAAAGTACTGAAGATATCGAAGTACTGTAAATTGCAAAGTACTGGAAGGAGTCAAATAGTCAATGTACTGCTAAAGATAAAGTCAAAGTACTGCAAGGTGAAGTCAAAGTACTGCTAGAACAGAAGATCTGTTATATTCGTTTATGGAAAGTATTGTATTCCATGTTTAGATTACTTGTCGTACAAGGTTATCAATTGTAAACCGACTAGGATATCCTTGAGCCTATAAAAGGACTCCTAGATTGGTATTAGAGGTACGATTTCAGAAAAAGAGTTTTAGAGTTTACGAATTGAGAGTTTAGAGAAAAGTTCGAATATCTTAGAGTTGTATTAGAGTATCTGCATAATAAGCAGATTTAGAGTTTTATTAATAAAGTTTCTTTTTAGCTTTGTTAAGTAAATTCCGCGTACTTGATAAAGATTGCTCAGTGTTTCTTTGTTAATAACTTAGGATTTATCCAAGGTTATTAAACCTTAACAAGCTAGTTTAGTTTGATTAAAGTATATCGATCCAACAAAAGTGCTATTGCTCTCTCATGCAACAACGTTCAACACTCAAGAGCAAAGCATATCGACATTCGACATCATTTCATCAGGGAACAAGTGGAAAAAGGTGTGGTGGAACTATATTTTGTGAGATCTGAATATCAGTTAGCAGACATCTTCACCAAAGCTCTTCCAAGAGAACGTTTTGAGTTTATTATTCCACGACTTGGTTTGAAAAGCCTTCAACCAGAAACTCTCAAACGTCTTCAGGAGGAAGACGAGGAGTAAATGGTTTCCTTCATCTATCTCTTGTATATATCTATTCGAAAAACAAAATACAAAATTATAAAACCTTAAAAAATCAAATAGAAAAATATAAAACTTTCAAAATCCATAAAATTTTGAAAAAATTCGAAAAATCTTCAAAAAAATATTGTCATTTTGTCATGTTTCTCTCGATTCGATAATATCTACGGTCTTGATGTTGTCATTCAAAGAATGACACGGGACTTTAGATGTTGTTCGAATTTTTATAAAAAAAAAAATAATAAAAAAAAAAAAAAAAAAAAAAAAATCAAAAAATATTTTTTTGGAGAAAGAGAAACAATGGTTTATTGTCATTTTTCAGGCAATAACCCGGCTTTAAAAGAAAGAACAGAGCCATGTTTTACCATGTTTTCAAAATTCCATGCTCTGATTCTATAAACATTTATCTGCTGAAAACTAAATGCTTTGACAAATAACTCGGTCTCTATTTTTGATAATCATCAGGACTTATATGTCAAAATCTCTATCTCTCAATCAACAACCTATGTCATTGATTGAGGGGGAGAATGATTCAAATTAAATTAAAAAGTTATTTGGCATTAAATTGTTTTCAAAAGATATACATGCATGTTTTATCAATGGAGTTTAAAGTCTTAAAATCCGATCCTTATCAGTTAAAACGCTTTCATAATCAAGTCACAATTCCCCTTAAAAGCTTTCAAAATCAATTTAAATCAATAAGAGATCACAAATCTCAAATGATTTGATAATTGTGATCGGGGGAGAATGTGTGATTTAAATTGGATTTAAACTAATAATTAGGTAAATGGTTTTATAAGGATGTACATGCTATCCTGCCCACATGTGACAAACGATTTCAAATTTTCCATGCACATGTTGAGGGGGAGCATCTATCTTAAACCTATGATTTGAAATGTGATCAACTTATCTCAATGTGCAAGGTCCCTCTAGTATGTGTAAAACTCTTTTCAAATCTCGAGGCACATATTGAGGGGGAGCGAATTTATGGAAACCTCATCCTTCCCGGAAATGCTATTTCTACTTGATTTGATGTGGGAAGTGATGTTGATATCTTTTAGAAAATGGTAATCAAAGAAGCTAATTCTTTCTCTTTCCTCCGTGTGCAAAACATTTTCAAATATTTAATGCACATGTTGAGGGGGAGTTCTGGTTCTAAAAATATCAAAAACAATTCAGGTACAAAATGCTTTGATAATATATCACAAGTATCTGAATTGATTTTCAAATGGTTTTCAATTGGATCCAATGGCAGATGAACAATACCAAATAGACCGACCAAATTTACTTTATGTACGGTGATACAAGGATGATAAGGTTAGGTATTGGTTCCCATGATCCGCCAGAACCGGAGGGATCTACCCAGGGACAATCCACTAGTTAGTGTAGAAGTCCTTAGGTATGATGATAAAAGGAGAAAAATGAGATATGGGAAGAGTGCGGACTAAGACTGAGCTAGTACTGGAATAAACCCAACAAGGTTCTAGTTATGAAGTCTCGGTAAGCACTGAAGGGGTTGAAGAATTAAAAAGAATTGAATGAGAATAGGGTGAAAACAAATAGCCCTTCATTAATTCAACCTTAGGGCAGAAACCGGGTTCAATTCATATGCTACTGATGGTAACATCGGTATTGAAGACAAGACGTCATGGACCCAGTGACGCACTGCACTTCAACTTTCCAAACCACTCAAGTTCCTCTTAAAAGGACTTGTTTCATTCTCACGGGGAACCGACATTATCTATCGACTTTCTCTTAGAGATGGTTGATATTGAAGAAGGAGACCCTCTCCCTAGTCTCCGGCACATGATCCAAATATGCACATATTGAGTCTAGAGCCACGAGATCATCAATAAATCTCATTAGGACACTTTCAATGAAGACTCTCTGTTTCATACAATGTGGAAAGAGAGATTATATCTTGAGTCCTTGCATTATCCTTGTGGTATTGCCAGAACATCTAAGTGATGTGTATACATATTCACTATGAAGATGGAAAGCCTTCTGGAGCCAACATCAAACAAGCTCCTGGTAGGTGGCATGTGAGATCTATTATATAGATCAACCATGTGACAACTGAACAGAAACAATGGAGCGATTCAATCTCTTGAATCAATCTTGGTTCAGGTTATGGATTGACGGATACCTTTGAAAAACCGGTCTTTGTGCATAAAAACTCTTTTCCTTAGCACATCGACCGTGTACTCATTTTTCAATCCAAAAGGTGTTTTTATGATTGATAATTGATTTTCAACAAAACCTTCGTTGTATTGCAAAAACAATTTCTATTGAGCAATACACGATTGTTTTTCAAATCTCTTTTCATCAATCAGTGGACTTAAAATTCGCTGGTTCACTCACTCCGTGTTGTCTTCTTTGAGATGTTCCGGTTTGAGAACAGCTAGAACAGCTGCGAAACCCTGTCAAGGAAATTCTTCAGAATTATACCTGATCACAGGCAGTACATGTACTGATCAACGGGGAACCGTGGGCCGTGTACCTCAATTCAACGAAAGTGATCAAAGACACTTTCGTGCGATTTATTGCTAACTGTTGTATGCAGGTACGCCCGACGTTTGCAGCTGATCAGAATGAAGCGGTCAATCCATAGCCGCATGCTCACTTAATACATTCATCTCAAAAGAAATCATGATTAGTGCATCAATGACTCTGATATTTTCACTCCATGCTTCTGCTACGCTGCTGCCAATATCATGATTCAACAAATGCTTCCGCTACTCTGATGAGAAGATATCATGATCCAGAATGTGAGCATGTCGGTCCTAAAGTCACAACATCACATAATACCAACACCACAAAGGATATGTCAGAGATTGTGGATAGCTGATGATCTCAAAAGATGGCTCAAAATTATTATCACGTGGATCAGTAAAAGACCTCCACTTGAAGTAACCAAACATGCAATGTGAAGAATCAATGACTACGAGCTTAGGAGCAAAGGACTACATCAAGAATGCAAGATCAATTGTTAATGTAATATCTATTTGTATTCAATGTAAGTTTGGTACATGATTGAGGTGACCTCCCTTAGGGGGAGATTGTTAGGAATTAGAAATTCCAGGTATTAAAGAGTCGGTCACCTCAAGTATTTGTAATCGTTAGAAAGCTCGGAGTCGTAGTTCTTTTAAGTTAAGTAGTATTTAGTTAAGTAACACCGTGGAGGACGGACGGGTCTTTACCCACTGTATGCCTGATCCACAGCCCGATGTGTGGCGATTTATGTAAGACTATAAATACTCTCTACCTCCCAAGGTAGAGAGTTGGAGCTCATAATAATATATTTCACTTTCTCTCACTAAGTTCCCTAAACCTCTAACTTTCTCTCTCTAGAATTCCACTTTTTGCCAATTTTGAAACTTGGAGGACCAAACTTGTAATTTCTCAAAACTTTTGATATTTTTCACCAAAGGACTAATTTTGACAACTTATGATTTTAAAAGGACCTTTGGTGATTTTTCTTTTGAAATTAGGACTCAGGGACTATTTTTGACAATTTTAGAAACTTGGGGGACTGAAACTGCCAATTATGCAAACTTAGCTCATTTTTCATCTGATTTTGAACATTTTGCATCTGAAACATATAAAATGCAATTTTGGAATATTTTCAGTATTTTGATGCATTTCTGAGCACTTTTAAACGTTTTGCAGTTCAGATTGACCCAAAAAATGATGAGTATTTACACACTCATCAATCCCCCACACTAAACTATTGCTAGTCCCTAGCAATCTTTTGAGAAAAACTTAATGGATTTGAATCTCTTTACCAAAAGCCATTACTTCTGGAGTAGCCAAATGTTTCAGTTCATGTAAGAACTATGGTACACTGATAACCATGTGATTTTGAGCAAACCACCAGCTTTCAACGGTTTTGATTTGTCTTTACCAGAAGCCGTTTGCTCTGGACTAGCCAACTCTTAGATAAATTATCAATATTATCTTTGGTGAGCTGATTACCAATTATGGTTTTTCCACTGCCTTTACCACAAGCCATAATCTTGCGGGCTAGCCAACTCTTCACTTTTTAGGATATGGTGAGCTGAATACCATACAATTTTGGGCAAATTGCAAACCGTAAACGGATTTGATATATCTTTACCAAGAGCCGTTTGCTCCTGGATTAGCCAATCCTTTTGTTTATTAGACATGGCGGACTGATAACCATAAGCTGAGTAAGTGCAGAACACTTACTCCAAAAAAAAATTTTGGCCAAAAACGGGGGAATTGGGTGGATAATATATGATAAAATTCGTGAGAATTCCCCCCCACACTAGAAATGAATATTGCCCTCAATATTCAAAGTACCGGCGGTTATGCCGAAACTGAGAACGCAAAAGGGAAATACTACGGCCATTTTTTTTTTTTTTTTTTTTTTTTTTTTTTTAGAGATATATATATATATATATATATATATATATATATATATATATATATATATATATATATATAACATGTGGGGCATCACCCCCACACTTAGGTGGTAGAAAGTGGTAAGAAGTCAGAAATATGGGTGAAAACCCATATGGCATGCTACTGTTTTTGATTCCCGAGTCGCTAGCTTGACTCGACCCCGAATTAATTTGTTCATGGGGAAGCAAAGTGGAAGAAACAATCTCCATCGGACTTTCATTCAAGATGTTTGGACAAACATTTGAAGCACGTGAAAGTTCCACACCGACGAGATATAGAGAGACAGACCCGGCTCACAGATGATAAATGAAAATGCCGGGGTCAAAGATAGTGTCCTCACTCCCGAAGGAGTGAAGAAGAGAGGAAGTCACATCATATGTGAGGAATGGAAGAAAGATGTTTATAACAATTAGGATCCATTCTTCATCCTCAAATGTAGACATATCGGGAGGAAGGGTGAAGGTAGTATTATCAATAAGCAAACTCTTATGATAGAGTACACCTTCCTCCGAGCCAATATCATCCTCAAGATCAAAATAGAAATGATCATATTCCGGAGGAGATATGTCATGAGAGAGTTCACCGGAGAACTCTTCATGAAGAGAATCATTGGAAAAAGCCTCAAGCTCAAGAGATGTTTCGGGCTTGTCCAATGTAGAGTCACTATCCACCACGGGGATAGGAGATGAAGCTGACTTAGCACAGAATGATTCGATCTTAGATACGAGGAGATTTATATTGAACAATTTTTCACGAAGTATCTCGTCCTCAATTTCCAGATCATCAGAATCTCTCACTTCTTCTAAGCTAACTAGCTCAGAAGGTAGCTCCTCGACATAATCGATGTCTCCATAGGATAAAGAATCGTCAAACGAAGTACAATCGTTATCAGAATCGGAGAACATCTCGACATGATCATATGGAATGTCAAGAGGAGGAGAAGAATCATCATTAAGAGGCTCATCACACATATTACCGGAGATAACCTCGGACTCACTTGGGGTTGGAACAAGGCTCTCAACACTAGACGATTCCATTTCTGGAATAGTGCTAGGAGGCTCGTCCCCCATTATGAGAGAGTCTTTGGAAGCAATAAAAGGTAAGATAGGTGTGATAGCAATAGACTGAGGGAGTTGAGAAATGATATCTTTCAAAGGAATAACACTCTCCTCGTCGTCCTCATAATATTCCCTCATTTGAATACTATCCTCATCATCATCGTCATCATATCGGATTCTTATGTTCATCTGCTGAAGCTTACATACCATTCTTTTCATTTGTAGTTTCTTTCGAATGCGTATTTCTTCAGAACTTTGCGGAAGATTACACTCCTCGTAATCATTGAAATGCTGTGAAGGCTCGGAAGTCTGATGACTGATGGAATACTGTGGGGGTTGGAAATTGTCAAAACCGGGAGAATTGGAATTGTGAAAATTTTGATTCATCGGTTGACATTCAAAAGTCGCATGAGGACCCCCGCAATTCTCACAACAGAGATAATTGGGAGAATAAATTTCACCAAAGTCCTGATTGTAACATGGTTCCGGCTCATAGACAAGCGGAACCCGTGGTGGACAATCAAAACCGTAATGAGAATCATTCCCACAAAACTCGCATGAGTAGGATTCGTATTGGGGTTGTGGAGGTAGGTAGGAAAAATCAGGTGTTTCATTTGAAATGGGATCGGGATTACCGACAAATTTGTCTTCGAAACTCACATTGGTACATCGCCGACAATTTCCACCGTTAAATGGACCTCCACACCAGGAACATGTCAAATACCATGACATAAAGAATTAAACGGATAAGAGGATAAGAAATGGAGAATTAAACGGTTAAAGAAGATAAGGAATGAAGAATTAAACAGATTAGAGGATAAAGGAATGGAGAATTAAACAGATTAGAGGATAAAAGATGGATATTTTTGGATTTTTGAAAAATATGCTATAAAAACAAAGAATGAAAATATTTTTGGTGTTGCTAACACTTTAGGAAAAGTGTCAAGGAACTTTTTGGATTTTTGAAAACTTTACAAAAAAAAACTTTTTACAAAAGATGGGGTATGTGCAAGAATGGGTCTGAAAAAGGGTTAGAACACGCTAAAGCCTCCCCGGCAGCGGCGCCAAAATTTGATCTGTGCTAAACCGTCAAGCCTAATCACACAAGCTAGCCACTTGTGAATGGCTAACCGTAATAGACTTAAAACTGCTTAAAACACAAATACAATGAAGATCAGAGAATACAATGAATTCCCGGGTCGTTAAGTCCCACGGAGACTCAATGGTGTGTAAACACTTTCAGACGATAGAATGATCACTAAGGATAGTGATCAGTAAAGGTTTTTGATGAATTATTATACCTAAAGAAAAGATCTAAAAATTACAGCGACTTAAATACAAATTAAGAAAATTAAAAAGATAAAATATATTAAATAAACGCTATCACTATATTTAAAATGATGAACATTTAAAACTTAAAACGTACGTTTAAATAAAAAAAACTACGTAACGTACGAAATAAAACGTGAGAATAAAGAAAGAAAATACCTACGGATATGAAAAATACATTTTTACAATCCTGATTATACTAGAAAATTATTGGAAAAATAAAATTATTTTTAAAACTATTTATCTAATTATTATTAATTAAAAACTAATTTTAACTATTTAATAATAACCTAAAATACAAGAAAATATGAAATAAAGCTAGGAAAATAAAATTTTGACTTGGAAAAATCTAAAATAACAAAAGAGAATTTTCAAAACTATTTTTGTATTTTTCTGAATATTATTCTATTTTCTAGGAATTAAAAACTATTAAAAACTACTTAAATTATTTAAAAATACAAATTTAACTAAGAAAAATCTAGAAAAATATTTTTTTGGCTTTTTATATTTATCTTAACTTAAGAAAAATGAAAAATTATTTTTTTGAACCTTTTCTTAATTAATTGTATTTAATGCTAATTAAAAATGCTTAAAAACTAATTAAAATCAATAAAAATAGCAAACTAGCTTAGAAAAATCTGGAAAATTCAAGATAAGCTTAAAATAATACAAGGAATCTAGGAAAAATATAAAAAACAGGGGTTGTGTGTAGGAATTTGAGACTGCTATACAAGTGCTTATTGAAATAAGCACTTGAATAAGCCAAAGGGACACAACAAGTACCAAACTGAAACAGAAGGTATATATAGCTAAAAGAACCCAAAAGCAACTTAAAACAACTGTCTTTAACCTCTGATTAGCAACTACAACAGATTTGAGGATGTGAGCTTATTGTGCAAAAACAGTCCTAGGGGTCTACTTGCAGCCCAAGATTAAGCTACCAAATAAGCAAGAGACTAGAGAACAAATATAGGAACCTATACTAGACCTGGCCAAGGACTTGTAAACCAAAAAACAGACTTGGACTAGCTAAAATGAGCACTGAGCAAGGCTAGCAAATCACCTGTGCACACTCAGTCAATGCTGAGCTTGTGCACAGGGGATTCGAGACCCAATCCACAAGCTCATTTGAAGCTTTTGAAAATTTTGAAAAATTATACAAAAATGGTAATAATGAAATAGACCAAGAGAAGTTTTTAAAACAACAATTTTCACTTAAATTGGCTTAAAAATGAAGCCAAGAAAATTCACCCCAGTTGGGTGAAAAACTGGTTTTTGATAATTTGACTTTTATGACAGATTTGAAAAGCTGACTTTTTTGAACTTTGAATCCAATGTAAGGACTGATAATGATGTAAAGTGATGAAATGAAGATACTGCAAGCTATGTTTATGACTTTTAAACACAAAACAAGAGTTTGAATTGCAAAAATCTCAACAGTTAAACTGTTGAAACATTTTAAGTGGAGTTTTGACTTTGACAGGTTACAGGCACAAAAGTAAGACAGATCTGAGTTTAATACAGCTAAACAAACATAACAAAACAAGCAATACCCACTGAACCAACCTCCAATGCAGTTTAAGTCTCAATTCCAAACACCCTTGTAACTACTGATTTGTAATTTAAAATGAGCTAACAACTGATTCAATTGTTATAATTGATCAAACTAAGTCCTTATATCCTAAATATAGCTTAATCAACAAATAAAAAACAACCTAGACTACAAGAACAGATTTTGCACATGAAACTTTAAAATGACTTACAAATGGTCCATAGCCACTATGGCTTGAAACAACACCCAATGAACAACTAACCTATTTATATCAACCCACTGGATTCCAAATCAACCCAAAGCTAGCACTGCTTCACCCATTAACCATATCATACCCATTTTGTGCTTCCAATTTGACTTTCATTGACCAATTTCCAAAATGAATTGAAACTTAAACTTAAGCTTGCAAAAAGCTATGATAAGCTTGTATAAGCTTATTGGAGCTGAGAAACAAAATATATGAAGCTTTGGAATGAGAATTTGAAATGGAAAATTTCAACAGTAAGCTTAAAACTTGAATTCTTAATACAAACTTGAATTTATAATTGGAAATAGTTTATAATGATACAATAAGCTTAGTTTGATACAAAGGAACAAGAAATTACAGATTTTCCACTTAACTAAAACTTTTAATATAAAAACGACATTAATGAAAACTAAAAAACTACAAGACTCCCCTCTCTTGCTCCTCTTTGCTTCTTTTATAATCCAAGCTCTTTCTCTCTCATCTCTGATTAATTCCCATCATTTTCTCAGCCATTGGATGGCTTAAAGTGATCTTGGCCATTGAAACTGATTTTGGCGCCAAAACTAGCTTATCTACTGGAAGGTTGAGTGAGGGGGGGGGAGGTGCATTTAATGCATCTTGGATGTTAGTTGAGGTAGGGGGAACAAGTTTGAGTGGAGGAGAGGAGGGGGGATGGGAGCTTGAGTGATTTCAGGGATTTGGTTGGGGAAGAAAGAAAAAACGCGCCAAGGGTGTTGGTTGACCAGATTTGACCAGGGGTTTAATAATGCAAGGGGGTCAAAAGTGGTTAATGACAGGGGGTCACTTGGGTTGGCAGGGTCCAAAAGGGATTATGAAAGGGTCCAAAGGGGTATTAAAGGTTTAAAACACAAGGACCTCATGTGTAATTTCTGAAAAATAGAGGACCAAATCTGTCAATTATGCAAAGTTTCCCCAAGGGACCAAAAGTGACAAGTGTTAATAATGCAAGGACCAATCTTGACATTTTCTAATTTCCAAGGGCCATTTTTGCCAATTTTAAAACTTGGAGGACCAAACTTGTAATTTCTCAAAACTTTTGATATTTTTCACCAAAGGACTAATTTTGACAACTTATGATTTTAAAAGGACCTTTGGTGATTTTTCTTTTGAAATTAGGACTCAGGGACTATTTCTGACAATTTTAGAAACTTGGGGGACTGAAACTGCCAATTATGCAAACTTAGCTCATTTTTCATCTGATTTTGAACATTTTGCATCTGAAACATATAAAATGCAATTTTGGAATATTTTCAGTATTTTGATGCATTTCTGAGCATTTTTAAACGTTTTGCAGTTCAGATTGACCCAAAAAATGATGAGTATTTACACACTCATCAAAGTGCTTTTTTGATGTTGGCTCTAGAAGGATTTCCATCTTCATCGTGAATACTTACATATCACTCGGAGGTTCTGGCAATACCATAAGGATAATGCGTAGGACTCTTAATATATACTTACTTTCCACATTGTGTGAAACAGCAAGTCTTCATTAATTTTGTGTCCTAATGATATATTGTGGATGATCTCTTGGCTCTAGACTCAATTGTGCACATTTGGTTCCTATGCCGGAGACTAGGGAGAGGGTCTCCTTCTTCAATATCAACAATCTCTAAGAGAAAGTCGATAGATAATGTCGGTTCCCCGTGAGAATGAAACAAGCCCTTTTAAGAGGAACTTGAGTAGTTTGGGAAGTTAGGTGCAGTGCGTCACTGGGTCCATGATGTCTTGTCTTCAATACCAGTTTTACCATAGTAGACACCAGTAGCATATGTATTGAACCCGGTTTTTGCCCTAAGGTTGAATTAATGGAGGGCTATTTCTTTTCACCCTTTTCACATTCATTTCTTTTTGATTCTTCAACCCCTTTAGTGCTTACCGAGACATCATAACTAGAACCTTGTTGGGTTTATTCCAGTTCTAGCTCTATCTCAGTCTGCACTCTTCCCATATCTCACTTTTCTCCTTTTTTCATCATACCTAAGGACTCTACACTATTTAGTGGATTGTCCCTGGGTAGATCCCTCCAGCTCTGGCGGGATCGTGGGAACGAATACCTAACCTAACCATCCTTATAACTCCATGCATAAAGTAAAATGGTCGGTCTTTTGGTATAGTTCATTCTTCCTTGAAACCAATTGAAAAATCATTTGGAAAAACCAATCAAGGTACTTGTGATATGAGATCAAAGCATTTTGTACCTTAATAGTTTTGATCATTTAGAAATGCTCCCCCTCAACATGTGCATATGATCTTGAAATTGTTTAGCATATGGAGGCAAGAGTTTTTTGAAATAATTTCTTGATCACAATTTCCGTAGAAAAAGCCATTTGATTTTCTTGGTAAATTCTCCCCCTCAATATGTGCATAGGATATTTGAAATCATTTTATCACAAAGAGGAAAGAATTCTTTTGAAGTACTTCCACGATCACAATATGCGATAGAGAAAACCTTTAAAACTCAATCAAGGTACTTATGATAAAACATTGAAACCTTGGTACCTTGATAGTTTATTTTCTTTTGAAATGCTCCCCCTCAATATGTGCTTCAATTAATGAAAACGTTTAGCACATATGGGAGAGCAGCCTGCACTTTGAGTCAAAACGATCACTTGCAATCAGATTTCATATTTAAATCACATTTTCTCCCCCGATCAAAAATATCAAATCCTTTGAGATTTTGGATCCCAAGTGATTTAAATAGGTTTAGAAAAACGTGGGAGAAAATATGCATGGTTTAAATTATCTTCTGGTTTTAGGTTAAAAGCTCCTCCACAATCATGTGTATTATGTATTTGAAATCGTTTGGCACATGAAGGAAGGAGTGCTTTTGAAACAATTACCCTTTAAAAACCAATTTGAGATTTAAATCACTATCTCTCCCCCGATCAAAAATTTCAAACCTCTTGAGATTTGTGATCCCAATTGATTTAAATTATTTAGAAAATTTTAGGGGAAAGACGTGGCATGATTTAATTTTTGAAAAAATGACTGATAAGGATCAATTTAAGACATTAAAGATTGTTAGTGTCAGGTATGATACTTTTTAAGAGATCTTTAAGTAAAATAAAACAATTTCACAATCAAACAAGAACAGAAAAAAATTCATTTTGAAAGAGCTTGATTCTAAAGAAAAATCATACCATGACATAACATTAAATCTTTAGATCACCACATTAATTCGTACAAACGGACTTTTTGTGAAGAAATATCGATTGAAAATATTTTATAATAAATCACTCTCCCCCTCAATCGATGACCGTAGTCGATGATTGAGTGACTTAAGTTTTGATAAAATGAAGTCCGGTGATTTTCAAAATTAAGTCCAATTTATTTTCAAAAAAAATATTTTTCCATTTTTCAAAACAATATTATTTAAAAACATTGTTTAAAATATGGTATCATCACAATTATCCTGCACAAAGATACGTTAGGTGGTTGAACTGCTTTTGTTGTTGTTGCTGGAGGTTTGGAAGAAAACCGTCTGCTGAAGCAGTGAGACTTCTTACGTTGCATTTTTTTCATGCCAACTGAGGTCAAATTAAGCTCCGTTTCTTCATTTGATGATGAAGGAAACCATCTGTTGATGCAGTGAGACCTCTTACGTTGTATTTCTTCATGCCAACTCTCCATAGAAGTCAAATTAAGCTCCGTTTCTTCATTTTTCAACCCAAGATATAGTTACCCTTTCCTTTCAGCATCCAATCATCTTTATTTGTGGGATCCGGATCGGGAACATTCTTATGAACCATGATATCTGCATACGTTACTGGACACAAACAGATATATGGTGGTCGACATCACCCAAACAGCAATCGACTAATAAAGGTCAATCCAACATATCAATCAGTTCATATAAGGTATGGGATATATGTGTTCATCAAACTATAAACATCTAATCCTAACAATCTTATCCTAGGCACCTAGTCCTTCAACGTAGGTTAACATCGTTTTTCAGTTAAGCATTTAGGATAATTAGATAAGTCCGATAGATGATATAAATTTGAAAAACATTCTCCCCCTAAATCAATGACTCATTTTATGAAAAGATTAAAAGCGCGGAAGTCATTGATTGAGTTTGAAAATTTATGAAAACTCCGATACTGATTGATTTTCAAGCAACTCATTTACCACCATTAAGTTAAAACAAATATTTTTCTAAATAATTTTAGACGGAAAAATATTTGAGTAGGAACAGCAGTCCTTCGACATACTTTCCTCATTTTGTTTTTAGGAAAAGTGGACGAAATTTATGAAAATCATTTAAGCGTAGCACTTTCCTTCTTTGAAAAACGGGTTGCTATCTGAAATAATAGCAAGCCATGGTTTTAAGCACGGGTTACAGTCTAAAGTAACTGTAAGCCATATTTTGAGTGACATGTTTTGAAAAGAAATATTTACACCTTCTGCTCGAACTTCATCTATGGTCCCGTGCCATTGTTGAATGACATTTCTAAGACCGCAGATGTTATCGATACCAGAAGACATGTCTTGAGAAAAACAATATTTTTGGTATTTTTAAATTTTCTGATTTTTATGGGTTTTTGTTGGTTTTATATTTTTCTATTTTGTTTTGCTGGTTTTATGTTTTTGTATTTTCTTTTTGCTAAATATTTACAAAGATAGAGTAGATGATATAGTATAAGAAGACGATGATACAAGTACCGAGATAAGGATATCGAGCAGCCCCGTTGTAGAAGATAGAAGTCATCATCTCTTAAACATTCACCACCAAAGCATTCGAGGCTCTTGAATGAGAGAAATTGAACCATCTGAAAGTGAGACTTTGGCAGCTTCCCCCCAAACCGAAAATCCATTAGATGAGCAGATTCGAAGCTCTATTTCAAGCTTGCCTTAGCCAGGTGCACAGAGAAGCACACCATTATCATAAATCCCGCTGCTCCTTTTAAAAACGATAATCGAGATTCTTCGTTCGGGGTTATGTCATCAACAAGAACAACAACGTATCATCACACTCTTTAAATTTCTTCTCATATTTCATTACCACTGAAGTCTGAAGCGATGCATCCCCAAAAAAGTTGTCAAGAGACCACTTCCCCCAAGTAGATGAATTGATGCAGTCAGTCTCTTAGACTAGAACTCACGAACCCGAATACACAAATACCCGAAGACAGAGAAACTTATACCATCGAAGTAGCAGATTAAGTCCGATAGCCAAAGAATAACCCCGATGTATACTTTTCTCTCCCCTGATGATAGTGTGTGAAGCTCAAGAACCCGAAGTACCCGAATGCCCAAAGAGAGAATAACCGATAACATTGAAGAAGCAGGCTGAATCACTGATTATCTCTGCGGATGACAATCTCTGCGGATGTCAACTCCGGAATAAGTGATTATATCTCTGAATCACTGATTAAGCACTCAAGTGAAACAGCTGAGCGCCCCCAATGTACAAAATTCTCTCTCCCCTGATGATTGCGATAACATCGAAATCATCACACACTTGTGTACCTCTTTTGTCACCAGAAACTAACTCTTCCATCTCTTCCCCCACATAGTTGGAATAAGAACACTAAACGCCATGAGTCAAACCTTGAGTTTCTCTGCGGTAATGACATTAGTCTTCCCGGTATATCTTCAATCACTTAGAAGTATTAAGTTCATCAATGTTTACTCGCGTTTAGATGCGTGTCTCCTTCCCCCTTGCTGGTTTTGATACTTCAGAATCAGCAAAACATTATAAGCCCAAATACTTGAAATCTGATGAGAAGATCGCTTGAAGTCTTTGTGAGAATCAACTTGCTGAAGAATGTGAGCAAGTCTAATTGGGGATTAAATTCGACATTTCACTCTCCCCCAATTAGTGCTCTCCCCTAAACTGACAATCTGTTTGATAAATGCCCAGATTAAGAAGAAGTCTTTAGATAATCAAATGCAACTCGTCTTTAGTCTTCTAACATGTAGCAGAGAATGCAGAACCGACTGTAGACTCGACCTTCTTCAAGATTGTCCAATTGGGGAATAGAAAGTCAACATCTTCAATTCACCAAATGCATTCCCGTTAACTTACAAATAGCAAATCCCCTTAAATAAAATCCCTCCCAATCAAACAAGAACAGAAAGATGTTCATCAAGGAAATCAGCCCCTTAACTGGAAGTACTTTGTCGTTAAACTCATCAGTCCGTGAGAAGATGTCAACAAACGGCTCAAAGAAGAAACTCCATGTAAAGATGACCCGATAAGAAGAAGCTCGGTTCTTACATGAGTTTGGAGCCGTTTGACCATTTATTCTCAGATATCGATCAACCATGCATAATTTACACATCTTCTCCCCCGCAAGAATTGCATACGGAGTTGCCATTCTTGATTGAATAAGTGAATATCTTCAACAAATGTAGTCTATTCACACTTCTCTCCCGCAAAATTAGCACATGATGTCGCCATCGTCATTATAATTGAGCAAGTGGAATAAGAAAAACAATCAACGGTAGTCCGGTTCACTTGATGTATGAAAGCGCATGGAAAAAGCGTGAAGCATGTTGATGAGAATGGTCATTAGTGAGAAGATTTCTCTTCTTCAGAAGATAAAGCACACTGAAGCGTACTGTGACAATTCGTATTTTCAGGTCATTCTCAAAACATTACTCATGCTTTATTATTTATCATTTATGGTAAACTAGGTTTACGAGTATCAAATTCACGTAACCGTAATGGTTTAGCTGTGAATTCATGATCATATCATCGAGGTCATTTCATATAGACTAAGTTTAGTCTACATTTCATTAACATCATTGTCATCATATTAGTTCATGCATGGTTTTGCATTTTACATTAAACGTATAACTTTTATTAAATAAACGTTATCGCGTAATGAATTATTTTGAACAATTGATCCGTTACTTCCAAAAATTATCCCGATATATTTTTATACTCATATTAAGTTTATAAAAATAATATTAGGAGTTTACCCAGTGTTTTAAATTTATTTTGTATATAAATTGTTATATTTATATAATTACGACGGTTTTCTTAAATATTACACGATCATTATCGTTTCACTCAAATTTTGCAAGAAATGTATTTCTATAATTTTTATGACCTAAATATATTTTATCTTGACCCGTGAAAATTTATTTTTATCTAACGCTACCCTAAATACTCAAATGTGACTACAACTTATCATTTAACTTCAATTAATTTACTAAACATTACACTTAAACATTTTTAAAAAATAAATAAATAATAAAAGTGAATGACTAACACCCCTTGTCGACACAAGGGGTGAGTCATTGAGTTACTTGCTAAATATCTCAAGTATTATGTATTATACTATAACCAACTCAATTCATTTCATTATTTCAAAGTAAAAAGATCAAAACTCTTGCTCTCTTCCTCTCCAAAACCGGCCAACCTAAAGACCAAGAAGGAGGATCATCAAAAATCTCTAATCAAGTTTTTAACACACTAGTATCACTTTTGTTTAGGTTTTGCAATATAGACCTTGGGTGATTAGGAAAATCCATTGTCCATAAACCTCATCAATTACTAGTAAGCATTTCATACATATCATTATTTTTCATATTCATTTCTATGTTCATTTTTATTATGCACAAGTAAAACATGCAAGTTATGTGATGTTTATACCATTTTTTTTAGGTTTTTAAGTGTTATATATATATAATTCATCCTATAATTAATCCTTGATACACATCACCTTTGATGATGCCTAGGAAACCATGACACCCTAAAAAGGTGTATGGTAGGATTAGAATAGCTTCGGAGTTGTTTTGAATGGGTTAGAATAGGTTTGGCGCGAGAAAAACTCATTTCGACAAGTTTGCAAAAGGGTCTGTCCTTATTTTCAAAATCTGGAAAATCCGACAGTAGTTAAAATTTTTTGGCCAAGATATTTAGAAAATATACTTTAAAACGAAACGGTGGCCGCTTGATCGGATTAAAACGGAGTTATAACGAAGAAGTTATGAATTTTTCAAGTTGGCGACGAAAACTATAATTTTCTGGAAATTTCAGCATGTATTGTTTATTTTGTACGAGTCAAAAATGAAGCTTGGGCGTTGTAAATTATGTCGACTTGTCAAAAATATGTTAGTATACTTTGATACAAAGCTAAGGACCTTTAAAACGTAGAAAACGGATTTGTAACGATTAAATTATACACGTTTTCACAAAGTTGTCGTAACTTTATTATATAAGAAAAACTATTAAATTTCTAATAGGCAAGTATTACGGCAAAACTAGAGACCAAATTGAAGGTTGTTTTTAACATTGATTTAGAACTTTTTCTAAAGTGATGTCTTCTAGTAAAAGTGAGATCGCCAAGTATATTTATCAAAATGACCGACCATTTGATTAGCGGAGTTGTAATGAATTAAATACGTTTACTCAAACTTTGCCGAAAACCATCCTTAAACTATATTTTTGGGACATAAGTACCATACTTAATCTCTATTTTTCTTTATGTTCGAGACCTCTAGGATGGAAACTCATGTACTAAAACTTTGAGATAATGATACAAGCTTCCCAAAACCGTTGAGTTCGTTTCCTAACGCTCGACGTGCAACATTTTACGACTAGCTTTTAGAGGCCGTTTTAGTCACTTTCATGGATATTTCAACGACATTATTTTACGACGAAAAGTTATATTCTCTTAATAAATCACTAAATGATTATCGTCGGATATCATTTCTACATAAATACATGTAAGGTAATTTAAAAATGGTCAAGACGTTAAAAGAATTATTTTCAAAAATTCATAAGTGGTATAAATATCATCCGAATTGCATGCATAACATTACATCATGACTTATTACATATCATATCATTCATAATAGGTCAGTTTTGAGATTTACGCTACATTTCGGTGTACTCACTTTTGTCATCGCATCAATTCATCAAGTGAGTTTTCATAGCCCCGTTGTATACATTTAATACTTATTTTCAAACTTACGGGGGAGAATACATTGCACATCATTTTTATTACGATGCCAAGTATATCAAATTCATTTACATTGCTTAAGTTACCTCATGCCAATTGAATGTCCCCATTATATAACATGAGCTGTTAATTTCATAGAAGCGAGGGTGAGTGGTTAGATCTATCGAGGGTGACTCCTCCATCCGGGTTGGTGGATTCCAACTGGTCAAACGGATGCATTTCATTTAATAACATTATTTGAGTTGTTTGGCAAACACTCTGTTGGGGCGAACATCATGATCAGTCTAGTTTCGGTGTCATGGATTTATAGCAATTGTAACATTTTTGTGTGGCATGATTGTCAAACATGGTCTATACTTGTGTAGTCGTATAAATCATTTTCATAAACCTATGATTTCTCACCAACATTATTGTTGACCGTTTTAGCAATGTATTTTCAGGTAACTAAGACATTCGCATCATGGCACGATTAAGGAACCTCATAGAGTCTCGGCGTCGACTTGTCTCATTGTATATTATGGCATTTTCAAAACATCGTTTGGACTTGTAATAAACTTATTTTCCGCAAACTTTATCAACTTTTGGGACCTATCTTGTAACTCTGAATGTTTTATATAAATATCAAACGATGTGTTTTTAAACGACACTTTAGGTCGTTCAATATAACTGTGATTGTGATGCTATGACAGTCAATCCCCAGGAATTCCATTCCGCTGCAAAACAGGTAATTTGGGGGTGTGACACGTACACTTTTCTTTTCTTTGAGGAACGAGGCTTGAACTGAAGTATTCAAACATCATAATGTTGAAGTACGAGGCCTGAACTGATGTGAACAGACGTCATAATCTCTCTCTTTTCAACCTCTCTTGGCAAACATGTAATCAACCCATTATCATTCAGTAGGCTCTTTGTAGTGACAGCTGATGGAGAAAACCCAGTATGATGAATTTGACCCTGAAGTAAACTAACCCGAACTCGTGACTTAAACTTGCACATATGTAACAAAGAGCGGCGCCGAGACTTCATCCTCCATTGAATCTTTAAGTACTCTATACTCTTCATCCAACCAACCATCAAGTATAAGACGTACATCACCTCTTGAAAGTCCACAATTGAATGTGACACTGAGCACTACAACGTAACTCCTTAAAGTGATAGTTATTTTGTGGTGGTAAGAGCCTGATTCCCCCAAGTGGTAAAAGAAAAGGTAAAAGACACCCAAAAATAACTAGATTTCCAAGTCTTCGTTTTTGATAATAAGCTCGAACAAGGATCATGAAGAATCTTCATCCAACCATCCCCGATACCTTCAGATACTAAGTACACTTGCCCGTGATAATTTACTTCAACCTCAAATAAATAATACTGAAATAGCGCCATTGTCACATCTTCTGGTTAACAGCTCAAATCTAGCCTTCTTTGACATTTAAATGAACTTTGATAATGGTTTCATCCCGACCATGGTTAAAAACACATAACCCCGTAAAACCATGTAATAACCAAACTGCCATGACGAATTACCAAACACACATCCAATTCATGAAGTACCCCCTTTTATCCCTTCTTCGAAGTAGAAACCGTAGCACAAGCATCAGATGAGATCCTGAAATACACTTTCCTTTCTCCAGGATGGTTCCATTATTACGGGATTTTACAATTCTATTGTTTAAACCGAGAAATAGTTTCTTTCGCGGGATTTTACAAAACCAAGAACAAACCGCAAGATAGATCCGGAAATGCACATTACTTTAACCGGGATGTTTTCATTGTCACGGGATTTTACAAGTCTATGATTTAAACCGAGAAATAGATTCTTTCGTGGGATTTTACAAAATCAAGACTAAACCATAAACAATGTTAGTTTGAAAGTTGATTCGGTCCCGAACAGTCAAGTTTTTAGTCACACAAGTTGACCACTTGTGAATGGCCAACCGTAACAAACTTAAAACAGTCTGGAAGCAAATGCAATTAAGATCAGAGGAATATAGTGGATTCCTGGGTCGTTAAGTCCCACGGAGGATGAATGGTGTTTAACACAGTCAGATGTCGAATAATCACTAAGGATAGTGATCAGTAAGGATTTTGAGTTATTTATACCTAAAGAAAACTTTTGTAAATTACAGGGGCTTAAATGCAAATTAAAGAAAGTTAAAAAGATAAACTATATTAAATAAATGCTATCACTATTTTTAAACTGATGTTTTTGATTTTTCTTTTATAAAACTTAAATTAAAAACTACGTGACGTACAAAAGAAAATGTGAAACTGAAGCAATATTACTCCTAAAAATATGAAAATGACATTTTTACAAACCTAATGATATGAGAAAATTTTTAGAAAAAGAAAATTATTTTTAAAACTATTTATCTAATTATTATTAATTAAAAACTATTTTTACTTATTTAATAATTGCCTAAAATACAAGAAAATATGAAATAAAGCTAGAAAAATGAAATTATGAGTTGGAAAAATCTAAAATAACTAAAGAGAATTTTCAAAACTATTTTTATATTTTTCTGATTATTTTTCTATTTTCTATGAATTAAAAACTATTTTTAACTAATTAAATTGCTAAAAATTACAAATTAAACTATGAAAAATCTGGAAAAATAATTTTTTGACTTTTTATATTTATCTTAACCTAGGAAAAATGAAAACTTATTTTTTTGAAACTTTTCTGAATTAATTGTATTAAAAGCTAATTAAAATTGCCTAAAAACTGTTTTAAATGAAGAAAAATAGTAAACAGTGCTAGAAAAATATGAAAAATTCAGGAAAAATCTAAAATAATATTCTAATTCTAGGAATATTATAAAAACAGTAGCTTGTGTGTAAGAAAATGAGACTGCATTGCAAGTGCTTATGAATAAGCACTTTGAAATAAGCCAAAGGAGAACAATAAGCGACCAAACTATCACAGACCCTATAATATGTTAAAACTACTCTAAAACAACTTATTACAACTATCCTAAACCTCTAAAATACCAACTACACAGATTTGACTATTTGAGCTTAATGTACTAAAAACAGTTTTTGACCACTACTTTGTAGCTAGAGAATAAGCTACCAAATAAGCTGGAAATCAAAAACCAGATAAAGGATCCTATACTAGAACTGGCTGGCTATTTCTAAACCAAGGATGAGCCCTGGATAAGCTCTGATGAGCTTGTTGAGAGCCTGCACAAAACCTGTGCACACTCAGTTAATACTGAGTGTGTGCACAGGGCATTTTAGACCAATTTGACAAGCCATTTGGAGCTTATAGAAAATTACAAAAAATTTACAAAAATCATGATAAGAAACTAGACCAGTTGAACTTATAAAACCCAAAGTTTTACTTGATTTGGCCCAAAACTGAATCAAGGAAAAATCATCTCAGTTTGGTGAAAACTGAGATTTTCAACCTTTTTTTACTTTTGACAGTTTTACAATTTTGACTTTAATGAACTTTGATTCTGAAAAAACAGATTATTAATGATGTATTAGGATGGAATAAGACCTAATGACACTGACCTATGTGATTCTAAGTCCAAATGCAAACTTGCATTCTCCTTCACTTAACTGATGAAAGCAATGGATCAGATTAAGTTGATTATTGACTTTTTGAGCAATAAGGTGCAAAGTTAAGACAGATATGAGTCAAATAGACCTATTAGAAACAACTGCAATAGAAAGTAACCTAAACCAAATCCTCTAACTTGGACAATGCAGCAGACCCAAACACAAGTTTAAGTGACTAATTTGAACTTTAAGCTAACTGATTACTGAGTTAGTATGTATTATCACTTAAACTGATTCTAATGATCCTAGTTACTACTAAATAGACAGGTTTAACATACTCAATGACCACAGATACACATACAACAGGTTATGCAAAAATGAAAATGAGATAAAACACTCACAAGTATCCAGCTAATATTGCAGCTTAAACCAAACTCAAACTATGCTATTCTACACCAAACCAACCCATTCCAAGCTCTGCATCAACCATATCATCACCAAATCCAAATCAGCTTCAGCAGTTGACTTTTGTTGACCATACACCAAAGTTGATTAAAAATGACTAGTAAGCTTACCAAAAGCTATAATAAGCTTAAATAAGCTTGTTTGAGTTTAGCATAAGCTATTAGAAGCTTTAATATAAGAACATGGGGTTGAATTTTTCAACAGTAAACCTTAAAAACATGAAACTTTAATACAACTTGAATTAACACTTGAAAATAGTCTTAATACACTGGAATAACTTAATTTGATACAATTCAACTTGAAATTACAACTTTTGACTTAAACTAAAACATTTAACTTAAAAACGACATATAGGAAATTTTAAAACTAAATTCTACTACTGTCTTTGCTTCTCTTCCTCTCTTTTATACACCAAATGACTTCCACGTGTCCTCTGAGCAAATCCCATCATTATTTTTAGCCATTGGATGAGTTGAGTGGATTTTGGCCATTGGATCACTTTTGGCGGGAAAAGCTGTTTTGAGTGTAGGGGTTCTGAATTTGCAACTAGGGGGGGTGGCATTAATTGTGGTGTGTTGTGATGATGAGGGGGAAGGAATAAGGCCTGGGTGAGAGGTGATGGGTGAGACTGAGTTGCAGGCAACTTGGGAAGAAGATAAGTGGTGGAGGGAAAGGTGGGGTTTGACTGGTGTTGACCAGGGGTCCAAAAAGGAGGGGTCACATTTTTTTGACAGGGGGCTCAATTGGATGGCAGGGGTCATAATGGGTAAAGGGTTAAAGCTTAGTATATTACAAGGACTAAACTTGCAATTTCTGATTTTTGAAGGACCATTTCTGCCAATTTCTCAAAACTATTTCAAGGGATCAAAATTGACAAGTTTCAATAGTACAAGGACTATTTTTGACATTTTCAAACTTCCAGGGACCAAACTTGACATTTTTGAAAGTTTAGGGACCTAAGTTGTAATTTTGCAAATTTAAATCTCAAGGACCAATTTTGACAACTCATGAATCACTAGGGACTTGAAATGATATTTTTCTTTATTTAGATTTACCAGGGACTGTTTTTGACAACTTTTTAAACTTGGGGGACTAAAACTGCCAATTATGCAAACTTGATACGTTTTTCACCAGATTTTGATATTTTTGCATTTAAAACACATAAAACACTTATTTGTGATATTTTTATCATTTTGATGCATTTCTGAGTGTTTTCAGATGTTTTTGCAGTTTAAATGGTACAAAAAAATGATGAGTATTTAGACACTCATCAATCCCCCACACTAAGATATTGCTAGTCCCTAGCAATGTTTTGAGAAAAATTAATGGATTTCATCTCTTTACCAAAAGCCATTACTTCTGGAGTAGCCAAATGTTTCAGTTCAAGTAAGAACTTTGGTACACCGATAACCAAATGATTTTGAGCAAATCACCAGCTTCCAACGGATTTGATTTGTCTTTACCAGAAGCCGTTTGCTTCTGGACTAGCCAACTCTTAGATAAAATATCTTTGGTGAGCTGATTACCAATTATGGTTTTTCCACTGCCTTTACCACAAGCCATAAACTTGCGGGCTAGCCAACTCTTCACTTTTAAGGATATGGTGAGCTGAATACCATACAATTTTGGGCAAATTGCAAGCCGTAAACGGATTTGAGATATCTTTACCAAGAGCCGTTTGCTCCTGGATTAGCCAATCCTTTTGTTTATTAGACATGGCGGACTGATAACCGTAATCTGAGTAAGTGTAAAACACTTACTCCAAAAAAAAAATTTTGGCAAAAAATGGGGGAATTGGGTGGTATAATTACATGATAAAATTCGTGAGAATTCCCCCCCACACTAGAAATGAATATTGCCCTCAATATTCAAAGTACCGGCGGTTATGCCGAAACATAGAACGTAAAAGGGAAATACTACGGCCATTATTTAGAAAGATGTTTTTTTTTTTTTCTTTTTTTTTTTTTTTTTTTTTTTTTTTTATGAACTCTTATATACAACAGCGGGGGGCAACTCCCCCACACTAGGGTGGTACACACGGGTGAAAACCCATGTAGCATGCTACTGTTTTTGATTCCCGAGTCGCTAGCTTGACTCGATCCCCGCATTCATTGGTTCATGGGGAAAGTTTGTAGATCCGGGACAATCACAGGAGGAATGTCCTCTCCAAAATAATGCTTCAATCGATGACCATTCACTTTAAAATTTGGACCATCGGGCTGAGATAACTCAATGGTGCCATAAGGATAAACCTTAGTGATAGTAAATGGACCAGACCAACGGGACTTGAGCTTTCCCGAGAAAATCTTCAATCTAGAATTGAAAAGAAGGACTCGATCACCAACGTTGAAAACGCGGTTCTTGATTTTAGTGTCATGAATCTTCTTTGTCTTTTGTTTGTAGATCAAAGAGTTCTCGTATGCTTGATCACAGAGTTCATTTAGTTCATTCATTTGAACTTTTCTGTGATCACCAGCTGTCTGAATATCGAAATTGGCATGTTTCAAGGCCCAGTATGCCTTGTGCTCAAGCTCAATCGGAAGATGACATGCCTTTCCGTACACTAGCTTGTATGGAGTACACCCGATGGGTGTTTTGTAAGCTGTACGGAAGGCCCAGAGTGCGTCATCCAGTTTATCCGACCAGGATGCACGATTTTCGCCTACTGTCCTTTCTAAAATTCTTTTAATACCACGGTTGGAAACTTCCACTTGCCCACTTGTTTGGGGGTGGTACGCAGTAGAGAGACGGTGAGTTACACCATACTTTTGCATGACTCTATCAAACTGGTCATTGCAAAAATGCGTACCACGATCACTGATTATAGCACGTGGAGTTCCAAACCTGGCAAAAAGAGATTTTAAAAATTTCACAACTACTCGGGCATCATTGGTAGGTAAAGCTTTCGCTTCAACCCATTTTGACAAATAGTCAACAGCCACGAGTATGTATTTATTACCACGAGATGATGGAAATGGCCCCATAAAGTCAATGCCCCAGATGTCAAAAATCTCACACACTTGAATGGCGTTTTGCGGCATTTCATTTCTTTGTGAGATATTCCCGTGACGTTGACAAGCGTCACAGGTTTTGACAAATTCATGGGCATCCTTATAGATCGTGGGCCAATAGAATCCGGAATCAAACACCTTTTTGGCAGTGTAGTTGGGACTATGATGGCCCCCAGTGGGTCCAGCATGGCAAGCTTTGAGAATGTCAAGAGCTTCTTGTCCATAAACACACCGTCGGATGACTTGATCTGCACAGATTTTGAATAAGTAGGGGTCGTCCCAGAAGTAATGTTTAACATCTTTGAAGAATTTGTTCTTCTGCTGGGTCGACATTCCTTTCACTATGAAGTTACCCGCATGGTAATTTGCGAAGTCAGCAAACCATGGGGTAGTAGAGTTTCCACGAAAAGAAACCGCATTGAGTGTCTCGAGAGGAAATGTTTCATTTATTTCCTTTTTCTCGAAAACATCTTGGTGAGGGTTTTCTAATCGGGACAGATGATCAGCAGCCAGGTTCTCAGCTCCTTTTTTATCACGTATAATGATATCAAATTCCTGGAGGAGGAGAACCAAACGGAGCAATCTTGGCTTTGCATCTTGTTTTGCAAAGAGATATTTGAGAGCCGAGTGATCCGTATACACCACACATTTGGTCAAGATTAAGTACGGCCGAAACTTCTCAAATGCATACACCACGGCTAATAGCTCTTTTTCTGTGGTGGTGTAATGAGTTTGAGCTTCAGTCATAGTCTTACTCGCGTAGTGGATAGGCTGAAAATTCTTAGCTCTACGTTGCCCTAGGACTGCACCGATAGCAAAATCACTTGCATCGCACATGAGCTCAAAAGGAAAGTCCCAGTCGGGAGCAACGAGAATGGGTGCTTCAGTAAGCTTTCTCTTTAATGTTTCAAAAGCTTCTATGCACTCAGGTGAGAAGATAAAAGGAGCATATTTTTCAAGAAGATGGGTCATAGGCCGGGCGATTTTAGAAAAATCTTGTATGAATCTACGATAAAACCCGGCATGACCTAGAAAACTCCTAATACCTTTGACGGTAGTAGGATGAGGCAGTTTAGCAGTAACATCGACTTTTGCTCTATCGACCTCAATCCCGTTTTTTGAAATCTTATGGCCAAGGACTATGCCTTCTTTGACCATAAAGTGGCTTTTCTCCCAATTTAGACAAAGATTGGTGTCTTCACACCGTTTTAGCATTTTATCTAGATGGGAGAGACATGTTTGAAACGAGTCCCCAATGACCGAGAAATCATCCATAAACACCTCCATTGTTTCCCCGATCATGTCGTGGAATATGGCCATCATACATCGTTGGAACGTGCCAGGAGCATTACATAAGCCAAAAGGCATACGTCTGTAGGCAAAAGTTACGTATGGGCAGGTGAATGTGGTCTTCTCTTGATCCTGTGGATCAATGGGGATCTGAAAGTAACCCGAGAAACCATCAAGGAAACAATAGTACTCATTCCCTGCTAATCTCTCAAGCATTTGGTCCATGAAGGGTAGAGGAAAATGGTCTTTACGGGTGGCGTCATTCAACTTACGATAGTCAATACACACACGCCATCCCGTAACCAGCCGAGTTGGAATTAACTCGTTATCTTCATTTGTGACAACAGTTATGCCACCCTTTTTAGGAACACAATGAATTGGGCTAACCCAAGGACTATCTGAGATTGGGTAAATCAATCCTGCATCAAGAAGTTTGATAACCTCCTGTTTGATAACATCATGGATTTTTGGATTTACTCTTCTCTGATGTTGAACTGCTGGTTTGAAGTCATCCTCCATCAAGATTTTGTGAGTACAAAATTCAGGGTTGATACCCTTAATGTCGGAGAGTTTCCAAGCAATTGCTTGCTTGTGTGACTTCAAGACCCTTATGAGAGCAGTTTTTTCATCTTTACTCAAATCTCGAGCAATAATGACGGGTAATTTATCATCACCCTCAAGAAATGCATACTCGAGATGAGGCGGTAAGTCCTTAAGTTCGACTTCAGGAAATTCTTCAGTTTTCTCAACTGACTTGACTTCCTTGTTATGAAGCTCGACGGGAGGGAGTGATGATGATGGATCATTATTAAGTAACTTCTCAATGAGAAGTATATCCCCCTCAATGTCGATGGGAGCGTGATCAATTTCCCATGGAACAGAATCACTAGATAAGTATGCTTCAATCTCTTCCAAGATGAAGTCACTTTCCTCAAACGGGGTGAGAGAAGGAGTAGAATTAGCAATAATGGGTTGAGATGAATGAGTGAGATTATCACTCGAAGAATTATGATCATAACCAAGAACTTCTTGAGAGTACTCTTCAGAAGCAACATCAATGATATCTATTCGGTTAACCGACTCAGAATCATAGTTTGCGGAGTACCTCGAAGTTTGATCAAGGTTAAAGGTGACAGCTTCATTACCAACACGTAATGTGATTTCTTGCTCAAATACATCAATGATAGCACGGCCCGTTCTCAGGAATCCTCTTCCAACAATGAGAGGAACCCGTGGATCAGCATCGAAATCAACAACTACAAAGTCAGCTGGAAAATGGAACTTTCCTACTTTCACAAATACGTCCTCGGCAATTCCAAGTGGACGGGATATTGTACGATCTGCAAGCTCGAGAGTCATGCATGTAGGAGTAAGGTCCGGAAGAGAAAGTTTCTTCCATACTGAATGAGGCATCAGGTTTATGCTTGCACCAAGATCGGCTAAGGCAAAGCATTCAACCATTCCTGGAAATACACAAGGTAAGATAAATTTTCCAGGATCTCCAAGCTTTTCGGGAAGCTTCTTCAAGATAACTGCAGAGCAGTTCTCGTTCAGAGGAGTTTTAGCCATTTCAAACAACTTTTCCTTGTTGCTTAACATGTGTTTGAGAGTTGATGCAAACTTGGGCATCAGCATGATAGCATCCGCAAAGCTTATGTCAAAATGTAGTTCTTGGAAAATTTGAAAAAATTTGTCCATTTGATGACTGGCTTTTTCGCGGAGCTTTTGCTCATTCAAACGTGATGGGTAAGGAATAGAAGATTTGGATTTGGGGTTTTCAACGGGAGCTACAGGAGGTTCAAAAACAACTCCTGGATTGGATTTGGGTTTCTGGACAACTTGAGGATGGACATCGTTGGTACCTCCGTTATTAGTAGGAAGTTCCTTGTCCTTTGTTGCCTCAGGCTCACTTTCCACTACCTTCGGGAGAGAAGAAGAAGAGGTAGTAGGAATAGCGGGTCCATTGTATGAAACACCACTTCTGGTTGTGATCGCCTTTGCATCTTCCCTCGGGTTAGCGATCGTGTTGCTCGGAAGTTTTCCTGAGCCCGAGGGTTGATCATTTAAAGACTTCTTAAGATCAGCGATCTGACTGACCAACAACCTGTTCATTTCATCTTGGGATTTCATGAATTGCTTCAATAACTCATCAGATGATGGTACTGGAGGATGTGGAGGGAAATTTTGAGGTCGGATGTTTTGATTATGACCTTGTTGTTGAAAATTCCCTTGATTAGGATTCACATTTCCCTGAAATTGATTCCCTCGATTGAAATTGTTGTGATTAAGGTTTCCTTGATGTTGGAAACCTTGATTGGGTCCGGAATAGAAATTACCTTGGTTTTGATAACCTTGGTTCATTCTAGGTTGGTTCTGATTCCGGTTAGGATTCTGGTTAAAACCGGGTGGTGCCTGATAAGTATTAGCTCGGTAATTTGGTTCATTTTGAGGACGGTATTGATTACCTCCTTGATTTGAAGTACCGGCTATAGCATTAGCTTCAAACGGACTACCATCGGTGGCAGTACAGTTGTAGTATGCATGAGGACCACCACAAGTAACACAAACTTCAACTTTCTTCACTTCACCATGTGATGGTGTCTGAGTGAAAGTGACTTTCTTTTGGTTAGCAAGAACCAAAGCCTGAACAATATCCGTGAGTTTGTCAATCTTAGCATCGGTGCTAGATGTACTCACGGGAGATGAAGTAGAAGGTCCAGCATTAGACTGAGACTGATATGTCTTCGTGCGGAAAGAACGGACCTGGGACTTGTTTTCAATGATTTGCAAGGCTTCTTTTGTGGTCTTGCTCAAGAAATTACCTCCCGCGGAGGCATTTAAAGAGTCTTGATTAGTCTGGTTCAGACCATTGTAGAAAGTATCCATTTGCATTAACTCGGTAAAACCATGATGCGGACACTTACGGAGCAATTCTTTGTAACGATCCCATGCCTCCCCGAATGATTCATCAAATTTTTGAGAGAATTTCATTATCTCATTCTTAAGACTTGTAGTTCGGGATGGAGGATAGAATTCGTTAACAAACTTAGTGACTAAATCCTCCCATGTCTCAATGGAACGAGGGGGTTGTTTCTCAAGCCAATTCCGGGCTTGTCCCTCTAGAGAAAATGGGAACAGAAGAAGCTTAATTGCTTCATGTGGGACATTCTTGTATTTGATGGTAGATGCAATCTTGTTAAACCATTGAATGTGTGCATGAGGATCATCCCGCTCAAAACCATAGAATTGGCTTTGGGTTACCAGATTAAGCAACCCGGTTTTGAGCTCAAAAGTATCAGCCACAATGGCTGGGACAACAATAGCATCTCCGTAACCCTCGATGGGTGCTTGGAGAAGCTCATTCATCGGCTTGTCTTCTGCCATTACGGCAGGGGGTGGTGGTGGTAGACGTTCCTCAGTCACGGCTGAAGGAGCAGAACGTCCTCTACGTCTACGAGGAACATTTGCAAGCTCTGACAGTGGACTTGTAGAACTGGAAGAACGAGTGCGCATGCACTAAGTATAAAAATCAGTTTTCAAAACAAATGCGAGGCAAAACGACAAGTGAACTTAACCAATAATCACAAATGAAATGGCTTCTTTGAAAAAGGTACACCAAATCACAAGGACACAAAGGCAAGTTTTAAATCTGTTGTTCGGGAACTTATTATGGTCACACCCCCAGTTAGTAGGTGTACTGCCTTGATTTGCGGTGGTTGATTTTTATGTATTAATTAAGTACCACTGAAAAGACGTAGGTATGGATATGTGCTGATGGTTTAAAAACTTTTTGGACAATATTTTTGGTATCGTCTCGTTTAACCAAATCGTATCTCTTTAAGAACCACCTTAAAAGAAACACAAGCTAGAAAACGTTACGATTGTTTTGTTGTTTTATATTTTGTTTGGTGTTGTTAACACTTTAGGAAAAGTGCTAATGAACTTTTTGATTTATGATAACTTTACAAAAAAAAACTGTTTACAAAAGGTGGTATATGTGCAAGTACGGGTCTGAAAACTGCTTAAAACACGCTTACAGCCTCCCCGGCAGCGGCGCCAAAATTTGATTCGGTCCCGAACAGTCAAGTTTTTAGTCAGACAAGTTGACCACTTGTGAATGGCCAACCGTAACAAACTTAAAACAGTCTGGAAGCAAATGCAATTAAGATCAGAGGAATATAGTGGATTCCTGGGTCGTTAAGTCCCACGGAGGATGAATGGTGTTTAACACAGTCAGATGTCGAATAATCACTAAGGATAGTGATCAGTAAGGATTTTGAGTTACTTATACCTAAAGAAAACTTTTGTAAATTACAGGGGCTTAAATCCAAATTAAAGAAAGTTAAAAAGATAAACTATATTAAATAAATGCTATCACTATTTTTAAACTGATGTTTTTGATTTTTCTTTTATAAAACTTAAATTAAAAACTACGTGACGTACAAAAGAAAATGTGAAACTGAAGCAATATTACTCCTAAAAATATGAAAATGACATTTTTACAAACCTAATGATATGAGAAATATTTTAGAAAAAGAAAATTATTTTTAAAACTATTTATCTAATTATTATTAATTAAAAATTATTTTTACTTATTTAATAATAGCCTAAAATACAAGAAAATATGAAATAAAGCTAGAAAAATGAAATTATGAGTTGGAAAAATCTAAAATAACTAAAGAGAATTTTCAAAAATATTTTTATATTTTTCTGATTATTTTTCTATTTTCTATGAATTAAAAACTATTTTTAACTAATTAAATTGCTAAAAATTACAAATTAAACTATGAAAAATCTGGAAAAATAATTTTTTGACTTTTTATATTTATCTTAACCTAGGAAAAATGAAAACTTATTTTTTTGAAACTTTTCTGAATTAATTGTATTAAAAGCTAATTAAAATTGCCTAAAAACTGTTTTAAATGAAGAAAAATAGTAAACAGTGCTAGAAAAATATGAAAAATTCAGGAAAACTCTAAAATAATATTCTAATTCTAGGAAAATTATAAAAACAGTAGCTTGTGTGTAAGAAAATGAGACTGCAGTGCAAGTGCTTATGAATAAGCACTTTGAAATAAGCCAAAGGAGAACAATAAGCCACCAAACTATCACAGACCCTATAATATGTTAAAAATACTCTAAAACAACTTATTACAACTATCCTAAACCTCTAAAATACCAACTACACAGATTTGACTATTTGAGCTTAATGTGCTAAAAACAGTTTTTGACCACTACTTTGTAGCTAGAGAATAAGCTACCAAATAAGCTGGAAATCAAAAACCAGATAAAGGATCCTATACTAGACCTGGCTGGCTATTTCTAAACCAAGGATGAGCCCTGGATAAGCTCTGATGAGCTTGTTGAGAGCCTGCACAAAACCTGTGCACACTCAGTTAATACTGAGTGTGTGCACAGGGCATTTTAGACCAATTTGACAAGCCATTTGGAGCTTATAGAAAATTACAAAAAATCTACAAAAATCATGATAAGAAACTAGACCAGTTGAACTTATAAAACCCAAAGTTTTACTTGATTTGGCCCAAAACTGAATCAAGGAAAAATCATCTCAGTTTGGTGAAAACTGAGATTTTCAACCTTTTTTGACTTTTGACAGTTTTACAATTTTGACTTTAATGAACTTTGATTCTGAAAAAACAGGTTATTAATGATGTATTAGGATGGAATAAGACCTAATGACACTGACCTATGTGATTCTAAGTCCAAATGCAAACTTGCATTCTCCTTCACTTAACTGATGAAAGCAATGGATCAGATTAAGTTGATTATTGACTTTTTGAGCAATAAGGTGCAAAGTTAAGACAGATATGAGTCATATAGACCTATTAGAAACAACTGCAATAGAAAGTAACCTGAACCAAATCCTCTAACTTGGACAATGCAGCAGACCCAAACACAAGTTTAAGTGACTAATTTGAACTTTAAGCTAACTGATTACTGAGTTAGTATGTATTATCACTTAAACTGATTCTAATGATCCTAGTTACTACTAAATAGACAGGTTTAACATACTCAATGACCACAGATACACATACAACAGGTTATGCAAAAATGAAAATGAGATAAAACACTCACAAGTATCCAGCTAATATTGCAGCTTAAACCAAACTCAAACTATGCTATTCTACACCAAACCAACCCATTCCAAGCTCTGCATCAACCATATCATCACCAAATCCAAATCAGCTTCAGCAGTTGACTTTTGTTGACCATACACCAAAGTTGATTAAAAATGACTAGTAAGCTTACCAAAAGCTATAATAAGCTTAAATAAGCTTGTTTGAGTTTAGCATAAGCTATTAGAAGCTTTAATATAAGAACATGGGGTTGAATTTTTCAACAGTAAACCTTAAAAACATGAAACTTTAATACAACTTGAATTAACACTTGAAAATAGTCTTAATACACTGGAATAACTTAATTTGATACAATTCAACTTGAAATTACAACTTTTGAGTTAAACTAAAACATTTAACTTAAAAACGACATATAGGAAATTTTAAAACTAAATTCTACTACTGTCTTTGCTTCTCTTCCTCTCTTTTATACACCAAATGACTTCCACGTGTCCTCTGAGCAAATCCCATCATTATTTTTAGCCATTGGATGAGTTGAGTGGATTTTGGCCATTGGATCACTTTTGGTGGGAAAAGCTATTTTGAGTGTAGGGGTTCTGAATTTGCAACTAGGGGGGGGGGTGGCATTAATTGTGGTGTGTTGTGATGATGAGGGGGAAGGAATAAGGCCTGGGTGAGAGGTGATGGGTGAGACTGAGTTGCAGGCAACTTGGGAAGAAGATAAGTGGTGGAGGGAAAGGTGGGGTTTGACTGGTGTTGACCAGGGGTCCAAAAAGGAGGGGTCACATTTTTTTGACAGGGGGCTCAATTGGATGGCAGGGGTCATAATGGGTAAAGGGTCAAAGCTTAGTATATTACAAGGACTAAACTTGCAATTTCTGATTTTTGAAGGACCATTTCTGCCAATTTCTCAAAACTGTTTCAAGGGATTAAAATTGACAAGTTTCAATAGTACAAGAACTATTTTTGACATTTTCAAACTTCCAGGGACCAAACTTGACATTTTGAAAGTTTAGGGACCTAAGTTGTAATTTTGCAAATTTAAATCTCAAGGACCAATTTTGACAACTCATGAATCCCTAGGGACTTGAAATGATATTTTTCTTTATTTAGATTTACCAGGGACTGTTTTTGACAACTTTTTAAACTTGGGGGACTAAAACTGCCAATTATGCAAACTTGATACGTTTTTCACCAGATTTTGATATTTTTGCATTTAAAACACATAAAACACTTATTTGTGATATTTTTATCATTTTCATTCATTTCTGAGTGTTTTCAGATGTTTTTTCAGTTTAAATGGTACAAAAAAATGATGAGTATTTAGACACTCATCAAAAGTGTTATGACAACTTTGGTTTCGGTGAATATCTGTTTTAAGGGAACATGCAGCGGTTCATCAACGGTTCATTAACCAACATCAACAGAATCATCAACCATCCAATAAACACTTTGGTAAACACATTATACACGCATTTTGTCGGATATTGCAGTGACAACATGGAGAAGCAAACCCGATATGCCAAACTTGATCATGAAGTGAAATTCCCCAGATTTGTTACTTAAACTTGTACTAGTCCTCGTGAAAAAGAAATGGTGTACCCAATGTACAAAACCTCTTGACATATCCTTAACTGCGTGAGACACCAAAGTGATAGCTATGTTGATAGCCAAGTCTTTATCACACTCAATAAACGCCCAAATAAGTCATCTTTGCGGAAGAGTAGAAAGAAAGAAGACGAAATAAGTAAACGCCTCCGGAAAACCTCACTTCAACTCCCAGTGAGAAATATCGTACAAGCAACCCCGTAGTCAACATTCTCCATTAAACACTTCAAACCGTGACAATAATATTTTTCATGAAGATGAAGAACCAAAGTACAAATCAGCATAGCATAACGAATCTCATCAATACCCCACATCTCATCCAATCATACCAATTACTTACCGAATCAATCCAACGTCCAACATGCTCAAATCACAAATAGTCACAAAAATTCACAAACTCCGATAATACACAATAAAATTTCAAGACTCATAACATTTCGTATAATTGACTCTCATGTATGTGGCCCATAAAAAATCTCACTGGTTCATGAAATTAGTTCCGCATCCAATATTACCAATAATCATGTGGCCAAACACTAACATCACCAAAACCTTAAATAATGTCACATGCCCATTTATACCGAGAACCAAGTCTACATCTAAATTCATGAAATGACCGACCGTTTGATTAGCGGAGTTGTAATGAATTAAATACGTTTACTCAAACTTTGCCGAAAACCATCCTTAAACTATATTTTTGGGACATAAGTACCATACTTAATCTCTATTTTTTTTTATGTTCGAGACCTCTAGGATGGAAACTCATGTACTAAAACTTTGAGATAATGATACAAGCTTCCCAAAACCGTTGAGTTCGTTTCGTAACGCTCGATGTGCAACATTTTACGACTAGCTTTTAGAGGCCGTTTTAGTCACTTTCATGGATATTTCAACGACATTATTTTACGACGAAAAGTTATATTCTCTTAATAAATCACTAAATGATTATCGTCGGATATCATTTCTACATAAATACATGTAAGGTAATTTAAAAATGGTCAAGACTTTAAAAGAATTATTTTCAAAAATTCATAAGTGGTATAAATATCATCCGAATTGCATGCATAACATTACATCATGACTTATTAAATATCATATCATTCATAATAGGTCAGTTTCGAGATTTATGCTACATTTCGGCGTACTCACTTTTGTCATCGCATCAATTCATCAAGTGAGTTTTCATAGCCCCGTTGTATACATTTAATACTTATTTTCAAACTTACGGGGGAGAATACATTGCACATCATTTTTATTACGATGCCAAGTATATCAAATTCATTTACATTGCTTAAGTTACCTCATGCCAATTGAATGTCCCCATTATATAACATGAGCTGTTAATTTCATAGAAGCGAGGGTGAGTGGATAGATCTATCGAGGGTGACTCCTCCATCCGGGTTGGTGGATTCCAACTGGTCAAACGGATGCATTTCATTTAATAACATTATTTGAGTTGTTTGGCAAACACTCTGTTGGGGCGAACATCATGATCAGTCTAGTTTCGGTGTCATGGACTTATAGCAATTGTAACATTTTTGTGTGGCATGATTGTCATACATGGTCTATACTTGTGTAGTCGTATAAATCATTTTCATAAACCTATGATTTCTCACCAACATTATTGTTGACCATTTTAGCAATGTATTTTCAGGTAACTAAGACATTCGCATCATGGCACGATTAAGGAACCTCATAGAGTCGCGGCGTCGACTTGTCTCATTGTATATTATGGCATTTTCAAAACATCGTTTGGACTTGTAATAAACTTATTTTCCGCAAACTTTATCAACTTTTGGGACCTATCTTGTAACTCTGAATGTTTATATAAATATCAAACGATGTGGTTTTAAACGACACTTTAGGTCGTTCAATATAACTGTGATTATGATGCTATGACAGTCAATCCCCAGGAATTCCATTCCGCTGCAAAACAGGTAATTTGGGGGTGTGACAGATTGGTATCAGAGCTTCAGTTATAGAGAACTAGGTTGCATCATTGACCCTAGACTATAACTACATTATCATAGAATCTCATCATTTCATCATGAGTGCATATTCACTTCATATGCGGATTCATATACATTTTATTCGAGTTATTTACTTTTATTTTACATCGGTTGTCATAGAGATGTCTTCAGATTCCGACCCTATTCCCATATCATCTGACACGAACATGGAGGATGTCTCATCCGACACCAACATGAACGATGCCTTATCACACACTGTAGTTGTATCTTCTATTGGCTCTACTTCAGACTTTCCACTTATAGTGACTGACACTGAGACCGAACCCTTTGAGGAGGGCGAAGTCGCACTTACACCACCTGTTAGCCCTACACATGGCCTGATTCATCCACCATCACCACTATTATCATCATCATCTTCATCATACTATCTTAGGGAACCTATACCTACACTGGACTTGCCGCTCAAAAAGCGAGCACGTTTTGACATCCCTGCATCATCCTCTACAGAGCCCGAACCACCAGCTAGGTTTGAGATAGGTGAGAGCTCAAAGGCTGCTGCTGCTAGACAGCCTTCCACCGAGACATTAGGGGCACGTTTAGATAGACAACATGTTCAGATTGATAGGATGTTAGGACAGTTGGAGGAACTGTCATTAGATCGAGTGGAGAACATTGAGGAGGAGGTTGAAGGCCTCGTGATAGGTAGAGTTTCGATTGATTTGGCACACCAGGGTTTAGAATCTAGACAGTTAGAGAATAGGGGGCATATTGTTGAGTTGAGGCAGGAGATGCCTGAGTTATATGATAGAGCCGAGATGGCCCAGGACGAGCTTCAGCGTCATGCACAGGAGTTGGCACTAGCTCGTGAGAGCATGGTTACCGCACAGGGTAAGATTAGCGAGTTGAGGGATTTGATTGCGAGCTTGACTGCACAGGTCCGAGATCTTCAGGATCGAGCTGGCGGAGCACCAGGAGGTGCCTAGTGTAGACTTTTATCATGTATAGTTTTTATTTACTGTTATCCTAGTCACAAGGTGTGTGACATAGTTTAAAGAACTTGTTGTCTTTTGGTTGTTGTACAAACAAATATATCAAGTATTGACTCTACTATGTAGGAATGGTTTTACTATCTATGATATCGGTCCACGAAGGCCGAAATTTTCATGTATATTATCCACGTGTGTTGTGATTTTATTTGTGATATTTCGTGGTTGTTCTGTTGTGATTTCATTTATATTATACATGTTGTGGTTGCGGATATATATGTAGAATGTTTGTTTCTACTTACGAGTTCTCATAATTGTTTCATCTTATGGTTTTGAAGAATAATGGCGCCAAAGAAAACCACACCTTAGTTGACTCAAGCTGCTATGCAGAAGTATGTGAACGATAGCATAGCCGATGCATTAAGGACTGAGAGAGCATCGGTGGCGGCTGCTGCTGAGGCTGCGGCAACTGCCGAGGCCGCTAGACTTGCTGCTGCTGCAGGTAATGCAGGAGGGTCCGGGGTTAGGAGTTGTTCATATAAGGATTTCAAAAGTGGAGATCCCACTAAGTTCAAGGGTACTGAAGGGGCAACTGCCATGGTTAGATGGTTCGAGAAAATGGAATCCGTGTTTTTGTTATGTAATTGCCCGGAGGATAGCAAGGTTAAGTTTGCTACGAGTACACTACTGGATGGGGCAATGTCGTGGTGGAATTCATATGCTCAGCCGATGGGAATGGAAAGTGCTTTCAAGATCACCTGGGAGCAATTCAAGAGTTTGCTAACAAGGAAGTATTGTCCGCGTACGGAGGTGAAAAAGTTGGAGACCGAATTCTATGAGCTGGTAACTATTGGGTATGATATTGATGCTTACATTCGGAGGTTTCAAGAATTAGCCGCATTATGCCCATCTATGGTTTCGGATAACGAGAAGCTACTGGAGGCTTTCATCGGGGGACTTCCCGAGATTATTCAAGGAGACGTGATTTTGTTTGATCCGCAAACGATGGAGGAGAAGCCATTCGAGTGTCGCAAAATCTTATGGCTCAAGTAGTAAAGAGAGGCAAAATCGTCAACATCAACCGAAACAACAACAATACCAACAATCGTTTCAATTACAACAATAACCGAAACAATTACACCAACAATAACAACAATAAACGAAAGTGGGACAACAACAATCGAGGTGGAAATGCTACTCAACGACCACCTAAGAGACAGGAGGTTGCAAAGGCCTATGTTGCAGGCCCAACGGAGAAAAAGGGGTACACGGGGATTTTGCCTAAATGTGAAAGGTGTTTGAGTCATCACAAACAGGGACGTTGTCCAGATCCATGTGGGAATTGTAAGAAAGTGGGACATCAAACTAGAGAATGCAAGATGCCAACTACGGGGGAAAATCAAAAACCACCAGTGACATGTTTTGGTTGCGGAGAAAGGGGACATTACAAGAGTGAGTGTCCAAAGGGAAGGAACCAAGGAAACAAGAATCAAGGTGGAATGGCACAAGGAAGAGCCTATGTCATAGGAGGTGGAGAAGCTAGGGAGGACCCCGAATGTTGTAACGGGTACGTTCCTTATCAATAATCGTTATGCATCAGTTTTATTTGATTCGGGAGCCGATAAAAGTTTTGTGTCTACTGCATTTGCACCTTTACTCAATATCAAACCAACCACATTAGACACATCATACAACATTGAATTAGCTAATGGTAACTTAATTAGCACCGACACCATTGTCCGTGGTTGTACACTCAATTTTCTAAATCATCCCTTCAATATAGGCCTTATGCCCGTAGAACTTGGTAGTTTCGACGTCATCATCGGTATGGATTGGTTATCCAAACATCGTGCGAGAATCATTTGTGATGAAAAAGTTGTTCATCTTCCTTACAACAGCGAAAATTTGATCATTCGTGGGGAACGAAGTGGAACTAGACTCACTATTATCTCATGCATCAAAACGGAGAAGTACATAAAGAAAGGTTGTTTTGCTTTCTTATCACATATAACTGAGAAGAAGTCGGAGGAGAAGCGACTTGAGGATGTACCGATTGCTCGAGAATTTCCTGAAGTCTTTCCCGAAGACTTACCAGGACTTCCACCGGCACGTCAAGTAGAATTTCATATTGACCTAGTGCCCGGAGCTGCACCAATTGCGCGAGCACCTTACCGATTAGCACCATCGGAGATTCAAGAGTTGTCTAATCAGTTGCAAGAACTTTTAGACAAAGGATTCATTAGGCCAAGTTCCTCGCCTTGGGGAGCACCGGTCTTGTTTGTGAAGAAGAAAGATGGATCTTTCAGAATGTGTATAGATTATAGAGAGCTGAACAAGTTAATGGTGAAGAATCGTTACCTACTCCCCAGAATTGACGACTTGTTTGATCAGTTACAAGGCTCTAGTATCTATTCAAAGATTGATCTACGGTCAGGTTACCATCAACTTAGAGTGCGAGAGGAGGACATCCCAAAAACAGCGTTTAGAACACGTTATGGACATTATGAGTTTCAAGTAATGCCATTCGGATTAATTATGCACCTGCAGTATTCATGGATCTCATGAATAGGGTATGCAAACCGTATTTGGACAAGTTTGTCATCGTGTTCATCGACGACATATTGATTTACTCAAAGAGCATAGAAGAGCATGAGGGGCATTTAAGAACGATTTTAGGACTACTCAAGAATGAGAAGTTGTATGCCAAATTTTTGAAGTGTGATTTTTGGAACCGTAAAGTACAATTTCTTGGTCATGTCTTTGATAGTCAAGGATTACAAGTAGACCCTGCAAAGATTGAAGCTGTAAAAGATTGGGCTACTCCAACAAATCCTACAGAAATTCGACAATTTCTAGGACTTGTCGGGTATTACCGAAGATTCATCGAAGGTTTTTCAAAGATAGCTAAAGCTTTGACCAAGTTGACAAAGAAAAACAAGAGGTATGAATGGGGAAAGAAACAAGAAGCTGCTTTTCAGTTGTTGAAGCAAAAGCTTTGCAGTGCGCCAATTTTGGCACTACCCGAAGGAATTGAGAACTTCGTAGTATACTGCGATGCTTCACATAAAGGGCTTGGAGCTGTTTTAATGCAAAACGAGAAGGTGATAGCATATGCTTCTCGACAACTTAAGGTCCATGAGAAGAATTACACCACACATGATCTTGAGTTGGGGGCCGTAGTCTTTGCACTCAAGATTTGGAGACACTACCTTTACGGTACAAAGTGCACAGTGTTTACGGACCACAAGAGTTTACAATATGTTCTTGATCAAAAGGAACTTAACATGAGGCAACGTTGTTGGTTGGAATTACTCAGCGATTATGATTGTGAAATCAAGTATCATCCGGGAAAAGCCAATGTTGTGGCCGATGATCTTAGTCGGAAAGAAAGACCCAAACCTTTAAGAGTAAGATCACTAGGAATGACGATCAGTTCACCTTTACCATCAAAAATACTTGAGGCACAGATCGAGGCACTCAAGGAGGAAAACCGACCAAGTGAAAAGCTTTATGGTATGCCCGAAAATGCAAATGGCTTTGTAAAGAGAGCAGATGGAGTATTATGCTTCAAGGATAGAATGTGGGTACCATTTTATGGCGGGATACGAGAATTGATTATGCATGAGTCGCATAAGTCAAAGTATTCTATTCACCCAGGTTCTGATAAGATGTATCAGGATCTCAAGAAACTTTATTGGTGGCCGAACATGAAAGCGGAAATTGCCACGTACGTTAGCAGATGCCTTACTTGCTCTAAGGTAAAAGTCGAATATCAGAAACCTTCAGGATTACTCCAACAACCTGAAATTCCACAATGGAAATGGGAACGCATTACAATGGACTTTGTTACGAAACTTCCTAAGACATCGGGAGGTTACGTTGTCAAGGAATCGTTGATCATTGATCGTCCTACCAAATCAGCCCATTTCAATTCAATTAGAGAGACTTATTCCATGGAACAACTCACTAGACTTTATGTCAAGGAAATAGTCTCGAGGCATGGAGCACCAATTTCCATCATTTCCGACAGAGATAGTCGATTCACTTCAAACTTCTGGAAATCATTACAAGATTCATTTGGAACCAAATTAGAGATGAGCACAGCATATCATCCACAAACCGATGGTCAAAGTGAAAGGACAATTCAAACATTGGAAGATATGCTGAGAGCATGTGTGATTGATTTTGGAAATGGTTGGGCTAATCATTTGCCATTGATAGAATTCTCGTACAACAATAGTTATCACACCAGTATAAAAGCGGCACCATTCGAGGCACTCTATGGTCGAAAGTGTCGATCACTTGTTTGTTGGGCCGAGGTTGGAGACGCACAACTCACTGGTCCGGAAATGGTATGGAAACAACAGAAAAGATAGTTCAAATCCGAGATAGACTCAGAACTGCCAGAAGCCGACAGAAAAGTTACGCAGATGTTAGGCGCAAACCATTGGAATTTCAAATTGGCGACAAAGTGATGTTGAAAGTATCGCCTTGGAAAGGCGTGGTACGATTTGGAAAGCGCGGGAAATTGAACCCGAGGTACATTGGGCCATTCAGAACTTAGTCACGTACACAACACGTTTCACGTTTCAAACCTGAAGAAATGTCTTTCAGACGAATCACTCGTTATTCCATTGGAAGAAATTCAACTCGACGATAAACTAAATTTCGTGGAGGAACCGGTAGAAATCATGGACCGCAAGGTCAAGTAGTTGAAACAAAGTCGTATTCCAATCGTGAAGGTTCGCTGGAATTCTCGAAGAGGTCCTGAGTTTACTTAGGAACGGGAAGACCAGATGCGCCTCAAATATCCTCATCTTTTCACCGACAACACCGTAGGACCCAACAAGGACTGAATTCAGGGACTGAATTCCTTTTTGGTTGAGCGAATGTGACAATTCGTATTTTCAGGTCATTCTCAAAACATTACTCATGCTTCATTATTTATCATTTATCGTAAACTAGGTTTACGAGTATCAAATTCACGTAACCGTAATGGTTTAGCTGTGAATTCATGATCATATCATCGAGGTCATTTCATATAGACTAAGTTTAGTCTACATTTCATTAACATCATTGTCATCATTTTAGTTCATGCATGGTTTTGCATTTTACATTAAACGTATAACTTTTATTAAATAAACGTTATCGCGTAATTAATTATTTTGAACAATTGATCCGTTACTTCCAAAAATTATCCCGATATATTTTTATACTCATATTAAGTTTATAAAAATAATATTATGAGTTTACCCAGTGTTTTAAATTGATTTTGTATATAAATTGTTATATTTATATAATTACGACGGTTTTCTTAAATATTACACGATCATTATCGTTTCACTCAAATTTTGCAAGAAATGTATTTTTATAATTTTTATGACCTAAATATATTTTATCTTGACCCGTGAAAATTTATTTTTATCTAACGCTACCCTAAATACTCAAATGTGACTACAACTTATCATTTAACTTCAATTAATTTACTAAACATTACACTTAAACATTTTTTTTAAAAAAAAAATAATAAAAGTGAATGACTAACACCCCTTGTCGACACAAGGGGTGAGTCATTGAGTTACTTGCTAAATATCTCAAGTATTATGTATTATACTATAACCAACTCAATTCATTTCATTATTTCAAAGTAAAAAGATCAAAACTCTTGCTCTCTTCCTCTCCAAAACCGGCCAACCTAAAGACCAAGAAGGAGGATCATCAAAAATCTCTAATCAAGTTTTTAACACACTAGTATCACTTTTGTTTAAGGTTTTGCAATATAGACCTTGGGTGATTAGGAAAATCCATTGTCCGTAAACCTCATCAATTACTAGTAAGCATTTCATACATATCATTATTTTTCATATTCATTTCTATGTTCATTTTTATTATGCACAAGTAAAACATGCAAGTTATGTGATGTTTATACCATTTTTTTTAGGTTTTTAAGTGTTATATATATATATAATTCATCCTATAATTAATCCTTGATACACATTACCTTTGATGATGCCTAGGAAACCATGACACCCTAAGAAGGTGTATGGTAGGATTAGAATAGCTTCGGAGTTGTTTTGAATGGGTTAGAATAGGTTTGGCGCGAGAAAAACTCATTTCGACAAGTTTGCAAAAGGGTCTGTCCTTATTTTCAAAATCTGGAAAATCCGAAAGTAGGTAAAATTTTTTGGCCTAGATATTTAGAAAATATACTTTAAAACGAAACCGTGGCCGCTTGAATGGATTAAAACAAAGTTATAACGAAGAAGTTATGAATTTTTCAAGTTGGCGACGAAAACTATAATTTTCTGGAAATTTCAGCATGTATTGTTTATTTAGTACGAGTCAAAAATGAAGCTTGGGCGTTGTAACTTATGTCGACTTGTCAAAAATATGTTAGTATACTTTGATACAAAGCTAAGGACCTTTAAAACGTAGAAAACGGATTTGTAACGATTAAATTATACATGTTTTCACAAAGTTGTCGTAACTTTATTATATAAGAAAAACTATTAAATTTCTAATAGGCAAGTATTACGGCAAAACTAGAGACCAAATTGAAGGTTGTTTTTAACACTGATTTAGAACTTTTTCTAAAGTGATGTCTTCTAGTAAAAGTGAGATCGCCAAGTATATTTATCAAAATGACCGACCGTTTGATTAGCGGAGTTGTAATGAATTAAATACGTTTACTCAAACTTTGCCGAAAACCATCCTTAAACTATATTTTTGGGACATAAGTACCATATTTAATCTCTATTTTTCTTTATGTTCGAGACCTCTAGGATGGAAACTCATGTACTAAAACTTTGAGATAATGATACAAGCTTCCCAAAACCGTTGAGTTCGTTTCCTAACGCTCGACGTGCAACATTTTACGACTAGCTTTTAGAGGCCGTTTTAGTCACTTTCATGGATATTTCAACGACATTATTTTACGACGAAAAGTTATATTCTCTTAATAAATCACTAAATGATTATCGTCGGATATCATTTCTACATAAATACATGTAAGGTAATTTAAAAATGGTCAAGACGTTAAAAGAATTATTTTCAAAAATTCATAAGTGGTATAAATATCATCCGAATTGCATGCATAACATTACATCATGACTTATTACATATCATATCATTCATAATAGGTCAGTTTCGAGATTTACGCTACATTTCGGTGTACTCACTTTTGTCATCGCATCAATTCATCAAGTGAGTTTTCATAGCCCCGTTGAATACATTTAATACTTATTTTCAAACTTACGGGGGAGAATACATTGCACATCATTTTTATTACGATGCCAAGTATATCAAATTCATTTACATTGCTTAAGTTACCTCATGCCAATTGAATGTCCCCATTATATAACATGAGCTGTTAATTTCATAGAAGCGAGGGTGAGTGGATAGATCTATCGAGGGTGACTCCTCCATCCGGGTTGGTGGATTCCAACTGGTCAAACGGATGCATTTCATTTAATAACATTATTTGAGTTGTTTGGCAAACACTCTGTTGGGGCGAACATCATGATCAGTCTAGTTTCGGTGTCATGGACTTATAGCAATTGTAACATTTTTGTGTGGCATGATTGTCATACATGGTCTATACTTGTGTAGTCGTATAAATCATTTTCATAAACCTATGATTTCTCATCAACATTATTGTTGACCGTTTTAGCAATGTATTTTCAGGTAACTAAGACATTCGCATCATGGCACGATTAAGGAACCTCATAGAGTCGCGGCGTCGACTTGTCTCATTGTATATTATGGCATTTTCAAAACATCGTTTGGACTTGTAATAAACTTATTTTCAGCAAACTTTATCAACTTTTGGGACCTATCTTGTAACTCTGAATGTTTTATATAAATATCAAACGATGTGTTTTTAAACGACACTTTAGGTCGTTCAATATAACTGTGATTGTGATGCTATGACAGTCAATCCCCAGGAATTCCATTCCGCTGCAAAACAGGTAATTTGGGGGTGTGACACGTACACTTTTCTTTTCTTTGAGGAACGAGGCTTGAACTGAAGTATTCAAACATCATAATGTTGAAGTACGAGGCCTGAACTGATGTGAACAGGCGTCATAATCTCTCTCTTTTCAACCTCTCTTGGCAAACATGTAATCAACCCATTATCATTCAGTAGGATCTTTGTAGTGACAGCTGATGGAGAAAACCCAGTATGATGAATTTGACCCTGAAGTAAACTAACCCGAACTCGTGACTTAAACTTGCACATATGTAATAAAGAGCGGCGCCGAGACTTCATCCTCCATTGAATCTTTAAGTACTCTATACTCTTCATCCAACCAACCATCAAGTATAAGACGTACATCACCTCTTGAAAGTCCACAATTGAATGTGACACTGAGCACTACAACGTAACTCCTTAAAGTGATAGTTATTTTGTGGTGGTAAGAGCCCGATTCCCCCAAGTGGTAAAAGAAAAGGTAAAAGACACCCAAAAATAACTAGATTTCCAAGTATTCGTTTTTGATAATAAGCTCGAACAAGGATCATGAAGAATCTTCATCCAACCATCCCCGATACCTTCAGATACTAAGTACACTTGCCCGTGATAATTTACTTCAACCTCAAATAAATAATACTGAAATAACGCCATTGTCACATCTTCTGGTTAACAGCTCAAATCTAGCCTTCTTTGACATTTAAATGAACTTTGATAATGGTTTCATCCCGACCATGGTTAAAAACACATAACCCCGTAAAACCATGTAATAACCAAACTGCCATGACGAATTACCAAACACACATCCAATTTATGAAGTACCCCCTTTTATCCCTTCTTCGAAGTAGAAACCGTAGCACAAGCATCAGATGAGATCCTGAAATACACTTTCCTTTCTCCAGGATGGTTCCATTATTACGGGATTTTACAATTCTATTGTTTAAACCGAGAAATAGTTTCTTTCGCGGGATTTTACAAAACCAAGAACAAACCGCAAGATAGATCCGGAAATGCACATTACTTTAACCGGGATGTTTTCATTGTCACGGGATTTTACAAGTCTATGATTTAAACCGAGAAATAGATTCTTTCGTGGGATTTTACAAAATCAAGACTAAACCATAAACAATGTTAGTTTGAAAGTGTTATGACAACTTTGGTTTCGGTGAATATCTGTTTTAGGGGAACATGCAGCGGTTCATCAACGGTTCATTAACCAACATCAACAGAATCATCAACCATCCAATACACACTTTGGTAAACACATTATACACGCATTTTGTCGGCTATTGCAGTGACAACATGGAGAAGCAAACCCGATATGCCAAACTTGATCATGAAGTGAAATTCCCCAGATTTGTTACTTAAACTTGTACTAGTCCTCGTGAAAAAGAAATGGTGTACCCAATGTACAAAACCTCTTGACATATCCTTAACTGCGTGAGACACCAAAGTGATAGCTATGTTGATAGCCAAGTCTTTATCACACTCAATAAACGCCCAAATAAGTCATCTTTGCGGAAGAGTAGAAAGAAAGAAGACGAAATAAGTAAACGCCCCCGGAAAACCTCACTTCAACTCCCAGTGAGAAATATCGTACAAGCAACCCCGTAGTCAACATTCTCCATTAAACACTTCAAACCGTGACAATAATATTTTTCATGAAGATGAAGAACCAAAGTACAAATCAGCATAGCATAACGAATCTCATCATCACCCCACATCTCATCCAATCATACCAATTACTTACCGAATCAATCCAACATCCAACATGCTCAAATCACAAATAGTCACAAAAATTCACAAACTCCGATAATACACAATAAAATTTCAAGACTCATAACATTTCGTATAATTGACTCTCATGTATGTGGCCCATAAAAAATCTCACTGGTTCATGAAATTAGTTCCGCATCCAATATTACCAATAATCATGTGGCCAAACACTAACATCACCAAAACCTTAAATAATGTCATATGCCTATTTATACCGAGAACCAAGTCTACATCTAAATTCATGAAATGAATCCCAATACTCGGATATAATTTACGCCCATAGACCATGTGCATAAGAAACCGATATAACCCCACTTCCAAAGTACCAATACACACGTAATACTTAAAACCAATTCCACATATAGGTCCATGAAGTCATAAAATACAGCCCATCATTGACAAAAGCCCACACGGTGAAAATAACACACAATCCACTTCAAGAAATGACCTAATTATCACGGGGTATAAAACTCACTCACTACTCACACCAAACCCTAATCTCCTATTTACAAATCCTAATTACACTAAAACATTTCCTCTGCCCCCATCATACCACATCTACTTCTGTCACATAAATCTCATCCCAACCGTATATTCCTTAAATATAAAAATGGTTCTCGTACAAACCTTAGACACCCACAAATGACCATTTATCATTTGATTCAATTACAATCTCGCAATAGAGAACGGCTTGAGGTGTGGACATGGTTCCAAATATGAATGCCACAGGTTTGTCTCGAGGAAGTGATTGGCTTTGAGATCAAACCAAATGATTCAAGGTAGGCTTTATTAATTGAAGTCCATATTATGAGTCATGAATGAATCAAGAAAAATAATTAACATCCTTGTTAATTGATTTGTCTTAAAGATTCGGATATTCAAAAGGAGTGAAACTCATAAATAGATCTATGAGGTATATGTTCATATGTGAATGGATCTTTTGAGATCTTCGTGTTTGTAGAACCTCACATAAAACGGAACATAAACTGAGATCGAGACATAAATGTTTTAGTTCTTAACCTTGATAGTCCAGAATCCGAATATCACGAAAGGTTTTAAGCACAAGTTGTTTATCATCTTTTTATTTACGATTCGAACATTAAAACAGAAGCACAATCTTCTCACTTGGATCTATGATGAGGAAGTTTTCATGGGTATTGCACCATTGATGTAGCCATGAATCACCCCAAAACGATTCTGAGATCCTTATAGTGTTTTGTTGGAGTCATTTCAGTTTCTCATAAAAAAACCATGGATCTGTGATGAATGTCATGTAAATGGACCCTTGATGGTCTTGATATGCCCCTTAAAATAGACACGAACAAACTGAGATCCACTTTATGATTTCCATGCTTTAACTTAGAGTCGAGTCATGAGGGTTCAATGATGAGTTTGTTTCGAGATATAGACCCTTAGAGGTTTGATATAACTTGTTAAGACCTCGAAACAAAATCTGAGATTAGTTAACTTGTAAAACCCTAAAAATATAAAACGTGTTAAAATACTATTTTACCCTTGAAATCAAAATTATAAAATACGTAAAATATAATAATGTTCATTTAACGAAAAAAAAAACCTAACTTATGAATATTTAAAACCTAACAAGTATATTTAAGTTATCGACATTTGGTACAACGAAAAATAAAAGTCACGCACATAAGCTTTGGGCCTCGTTTATTTTGTGCAAACCGAGTATTTCACTCAAGCCATGGGTCCGGTTTGGGTTGTGATCCGATTCCCTTCAGGCCAAGTCGGGCCTTGTCTTTCTTTTGCAAGCCGATCCACACACACAAGAAACCCTAGTCGATTAGTATAAATACAAGGCAAACACTCAAATTTTGAAACCCTAGCTACAAACTCACGGCACAATCTTTTTCTCCTCTTTTCTTTTCCGATCGACCGGCTGCTACTCTTTGTGTTCATACGTGCGTTTGTTTCGAGCTAGCCAAGGTATAACTTTCTTCGTCTCAATTCTTTTACATGCAAACGTAAATACACATGAAACATGAACCGAATGGAAAACCTATACCGAACGACATGATTAAGTCGAGCCACATGAATAATCAAGTATATGTGTATATATATGTATCGATCACCAAAAAGAAACCGTGTAGCAAGTAACTTATATATCGTTACATAAAATCATGAACATGCATATGTATATAAGTTGACGTATGGTTTAGGTCATGAATGTGTCACATTGATTTAAAACGTAAATAAGCATGAATCATGTATTGTTGGTCTCATTAAAAGCTATAAGTCGACATGTGAGAATCACGTTAACCTTAGGTTGTAGTTTGGTTTGAGTCGATTTGCATGCATGGTTTTCCTAGCGTGAGTATTTTGAAACAGCCTTGATGGTGTCGAGTGCATGCATGTTTGGAATATAGGTTGGTATGTCGTGTGAGTAAAATGTGTAAGTGTTTGTGTGTGTCGAATGGTTTGTGAGTTGGGAAAACAATATGTAGTAAGTTGGGTTTGCATGTGTGTTGCGTACGTATTGAAGCAAGAGGAAAGGGCCAGGTTTTGGTCTCGTTAACATGATCTGAGTAAGTCAATATAATGTGAGTTAATTTGGTAATGCATGCAGGAGTCTGAGTTAACTACCGTTTGCATTTTCATAAGTCCTAGGTCAAGGTTATGGGTTATTAAAAGACGTAACCTGTCAATTAAAGCGTATTAAATGATATTAAAAGTATGGGAAAAATCCTAGAACATAAATAGGAGGTCGATTAGGGTTAAAAGCTAAGTGTGTAAATTCGTTATTTCATGTGAGAATGGTAAGTCTTCGAATCATTAATAACTATTGATTAAGAGTATAATGAGCTAGTACTAAGCGTGATGTAAACATGCGTGAGTTATGATTTTATGTAAGGAACTAAGTGTCATGAATTGAAAGTATTGTATGCATGGTCTCATTTAGGTTGCGTTCGAACAAATGTTACATGTGAGTCGTGGTTAATCATGTAAGGCATAAAGGCTTGTGTAAACTATTTTGAAAGAGAGTCCTAAAATCCGTTCTTGACATTTGTAAACCCTATACTTTGAATGATGATCATATAAGTCCTCAAATAAGATGTTTGTCATATTAAATCTTTAAGTTTATCATTTACTATTTGTAACCCATAAGTTTGGTTAATGAATGGTTATTACTCTAAAATGTTGGGATTCCGTCCGTCACTAAAAATGAGAATATCTTGATAACCCCAAGAATATTAATGAGATTAATCCGTTATAACTTTAACGATGCTAATAAGTATTAAATAAATCATAATCCGTGTAGATTCGTTGTAGGAGATGCGACGTTATATCTTCGTGATTCACTCATTCGTTTGCTTTTCTCTCATTTGCGTTAAGGTACAGATATTCTGACCTTTTCAGTAAAGGTTCCTTATGACGTTCTTTTCGTTAGCTTTCCTATTTTACTTATTAGGGTTCCCGATGCCATTGCTATGAACCTTTTTCGGATTGTTTGATCTGTTGCTTATCTGAACTTCTGTTCTATTGAACCATGCAATACCTGATTTGAACTTTATGTTAGGAAGACTCTGATATGCACATTTGTTGAACCTTACTATGTTTAATTATGAACTTCTAATTATGAATGTATGATTTGTGACTGTGATATGAACTTCTGACCTCTGAATATTTGAATATGAACCTTATGATATGAGTTATCTGATATGTTATCTGTTGAACTTTGTGTTTGATTATGATCTGTGTCATTTATGACAATCTGTTTGACCTAAGTTAGTTTGACACCCGAGCCAAATATTTCACTAGTCATGGGGGTTCCATGTCCGTGTCAGTGATGCACCTCTGACATGACTCTAGGGCAGTAGAGTGATGTTCTGCCACGTCCCTTTCCGTTATCTGTTTATTGATAGTATGGCCACTATCTGTCTGTTGGGGCGTATGGATGCATCCTAGATCTGATCTGTTATCCGATGTGATTTGTCTGGTGAATGATGTAGTGTGCAATACGCGTCTTCACAAAATTCTGGGAGCTAGCTACTCCAAATTATTTTCTGAGATTATTTCTGTATAAGTATGATGTTTCTGATATGATATATTATGGGCTCGAGGTAGTTAACTAAACCCTTATCTGTTATGTCTGTGTTAAGTATTCTGTTATAATTCGGTATTTCCGAGTGTCTATATTATGTATTAGGTTTATGATATGCTAGTGAATGTGCTCACGACGTACATGTTTAAGTGATTACTAGTTGCCATGCTAGGATAGGATTAATATGTCTAAACATGATTCGTATATCTGATATTATGTTAGTTTATCGTTATGTGAATGCGTTGATCTGCGAGATGAATGTGCTAGCGTACAATTGAGTGTTTTGAAAGTTTAGTATGTATGATGGTTCAGTTAATTTTATAAACCTTGCCTATCGGTTAGTTATCTGTCTCCATATGTGACCTGCCATGTAAAAAATCTGCTGATGTTAAGATTCGATCTGGGAATTGGTTTAGCTTATGATATCTGTTCTGATAATTGCTAATGGCTATGTTATGTCTTTGTCTATTTAGTTATAGCTCGTCTACTGTGTTTTCTATTTGTATGTGTGACTGCCATGATTTGACTGCTATTTCCGTTGCTACAATATTGAAGTGTGTTAAATGTAGACTAATTGAATTGTATGAATGCCATGTTTATTTTCTGGTAATTGTTTCCGTTAGCCCTTAGACTTTTCATTTGGTTTATATGTAATCTATTTCTTGATGTGTTAAGTGTCTTGTTACTCTGATGTGTTTGCGTTGTGTCATTAATGTGCTATGAGGCGTTTTTAGCTGATATGTGTTTCTCCTGGATTTCTGTATAATTGTGCTTCCGTAGAATCCTCAGTGATTCAGTATTCTCATTTCGTTGTGATTTCGTTATTTGTATATTTGTTTTGTTTAGCTTTTGTTTCGTTATATCTGTTCACTGAGCTTTGTAAGCTCAGCCGCATTTTCTTTTCCAGCGGCAGGTATTAAGCATTCAAGATAAGCTTATGGGATAGCTGATCTGGGTTGAGAGTAGAGACGAGAGCAATATTTGAATAGGGATCTTAGATTTATTTTGATTATTAAGTTATTTATATCTTCTTTTGTAAAGTTTGTAAAGGCTTCCGCTATTGTATAGTACAGAAGGTTCTGATATGAAACTGTATTTGTGATATCTTTACCCTTGTCGGGTTGGGGTGTTACAATTTATGGTATCAGAGCTCTAGGTTTTATGACCCTTAGAGCTTAGGCTATGACCTGTGAGGATTGGGTAGATTTAGGATTTTCCCTTCTGCGTATCTTCTTTGCGTCCACTATCGTAATTAGATTTTGCTGATGGTTGATTATTCTTTTAGATGGTTATCCCTCGTCGTTCTAGTTCACCTGATAGGATCAAGCAAGGACCAGCTAGGCAACCTAGGGAGAGGAAGAAGTGGACTGTTGTTATTGTTAAGGGCTGCAAGAGGATTGGTGGAGCGAAACGGACCAACAAGAGGATACGAGTTCCGGCTAGTATGTGGCCATGCACAATTGAGGAAAAGCTGACCTTAAAGAACGTAGACGGAAAAGTAGTAGAGGAGTACGAAACTAAAGTCGTTGACAACCAAGGTTTCACCACTAGGTATCATGATAGATGTCCCGAGTTCTTGGAAGATGGAGGAGTAGGTTGGGCTAGAAGTCGCGATTTGTATGCTTTTGTAGATCGTGTGCTGGAAGAAGAAGAGAGGAATCGGAGAAGTGACTTTGCTAGTCGCTTATTACCGCAGCGCGAAGGAAATAGAAACTGGTGGATAAGTGAAGAAGAAGAGGAAGAAGAAGAACATGAAGAAGAATACGATGTGGACTCGGATTTAGAGTCTACGGCTACTAGTAGGTTTAATCCGATACAAGAATAGAGATTCGCGCTCATGATTAGTTGTCCTCTTTATTAGAAGTTCTGACATTGGATTTTGAGTTTAGGTCCTTTTGTTTTCATTTAGATGATTGAATCTTTGATTATTAAGTTTTGTTTTGGAAGTTCATCTTATGACAATTCTGCAATTTGTTTGATTAGTGAGAATAAAGCAAAATTTTGAAAGTATAGTTCTTGTTTGTTGTTTCTTTCTGATAGATTCGTTAAGTTTCCGTTAGTCCTCATAAGTTTCGTCTGCTATTTGTTTTCTTATGATGTTACCTATTATCTGTATGTGATATGTTTTGTTTTGATATTAGTTATGTGGGTTGTCATGACCCGAGACAGAATATGATGACAATAAGAACTTGTTATGTGATGCAAGTATTATGACGCCTGATCAACGTGATAATACCGAGATCATATAATCTGAACTTATTGAAATCATATGACGTCTTGGGAAATGCCATAGGTTGGTATGTTAGATGGACTAGGACTTATATCCGTTACCCCTGATCCTCATATTCGTTTGAAATTCTGTACCTCTTTGTGAGATTCTCACCGACATCTATTACGTGTAAGATTTGTACACTTGGAATCCGAAATCGTTATGATCTGTGTGAACCTATAGATTGCTATGTCTGCCCTAAGCTTGTACGTCTCCACGTACTTCTGCGATTAGTAAGACCGTTAGGATTCGTTTTGTCTATGCATATGGTTGTTCTCATCATTAGATATCTGAATAAGTTAGAGTGTGTCGTTTGATTTTCTACATCTCATCCGTTATCTGCCATTACTTTGATAAGTATATAATTATCTGTTATAAGTATCTGACTATTAATTTGATTTCTGAAAAGTATGAGTTTGAATATTCTGATAAGAATCCGTTTGTTCTAGGATAAGTTTCGCGTTCGCTATGTTCCTTGAAATTCTGAAATCCGATTTGTTTCTATTATGTTCCGTCTTGTTCAATTTCGAGGACGAAATTTTCTTTTTAGAAGGGGAGATTTGTAAAACCCTAAAAATATAAAACGTGTTAAAAGACTATTTTACCCGTGAAATCAAAATTATAAAATACGTAAAATATAATAACGTTCATTTAACGAAAAAAAAAAAAACCTAACTTATGAATATTTAAAACCTAACAAGTATATTTAAGTTATCGACATTTGGTACAGCGAAAAATAAAAGTCACGCACATAAGCTTTGGGCCTCGTTTATTTTGTGCAAGCCGAGTATTTCAGTTAAGCCATGGGTCCGGTTTGGGTTGTGATCCGATTCCCTTCAGGCCAAGTCGGGCCTTGTCTTTCTTTTGCAAGCCGATCCACACACACAAGAAACCCTAGTCGATTAGTATAAATACAAGGCAAACACTCAAATTTTGAAACCCTAGCTACAAAGTCATGGCATAATCTTTTTCTCCTCTTTTCTTTTCCGATCGGTCGGCTGCTACTCTTTGTGTTCATACGCGCGTTTTTTTCGAGCTAGCCAAGGCATAACTTTCTTCGTCTCAATTCTTTTACATGCAAACGTAAATACACATGAAACATGAACCGAATGGAAAACCTATACCGAACCACATGATTAAGTCGAGCCACATGAATAATCAAGTATATGTGTATATATATGTATCGATCACCAAAAAGAAACCGTGTAGCAAGTAACTTATATATCGTTACATAAAATCATGAACATGCATATGTATATAAGTTGACGTATGGTTTAGGTCATGAATGTGTCACATTGATTTAAAACGTAAATAAGCATGAATCATGTATTGTTGGTCTCATTAAAAGCTATAAGTCGACATGTGAGAATCACGTTAACCTTAGGTTGTAGTTTGGTTTGAGTCGATTTGCATGCATGGTTTTCCTAGCGTGAGTATTTTGAAACAGCCTTGATGGTGTCGAGTGCATGCATGTTTGGAATATAGGTTGGTATGTCGTGTGAGTAAAATGTGTAAGTGTTTGTGTGTGTCGAATGGTTTGTGAGTTGGGAAAACAATATGTAGTAAGCTGGGTTTGCATGTGTGTTGCGTACGTATTGAAGCAAGAGGAAAGGGTCAGGTTTTGCTCTCGTTAACATGATCTGAGTAAGTCAATATAATGTGAGTTAATTTGGTAATGCATGCAGGAGTCTGAGTTAACTACCGTTTGCGTTTTCATAAGTCCTAGGTCAAGGTTATGGGTTATTAAAAGACGTAACCTGTCAATTAAAGCGTATTAAATGATATTAAAAGTATGGGAAAAACCCTAGAACATAAATAGGAGGTCGATTAGGGTTAAAAGCTAAGTGTGTAAATTCGTTATTTCATGTGAGAATGGTAAGTCTTGGAATCATTAATAACTATTGATTAAGAGTATAATGAGCTAGTACTAAGCGTGATGTAAACATGCGTGAGTTATGATTTTATGTAAGGAACTAAGTGTCATGAATTGAAAGTATTGTATGCATGGTCTCATTTAGGTTGCGTTCGAACAAATGTTACATGTGAGTCATGGTTAATCATGTAAGGTATAAAGGCTTGTGTAAACTATTTTGAAAGAGAGTCCTAAAATCCGTTCTTGACATTTGTAAACCCTATACTTTGAATGATGATCATATAAGTCCTCAAATAAGATGTTTGTCATATTAAATCTTTAAGTTTATCATTTACTATTTGTAACCCATAAGTTTGGTTAATGAATGGTTATTACTCTAAAATGTTGGGATTCCGTCCGTCACTAAAAATGAGAATATCTTGATAACCCCAAGAATATTAATGAGATTAATCCGTTATAACTTTAACGATGCTAATAAGTATTAAATAAATCATAATCCGTGTAGATTCGTTGAAGGAGACGCGACGTTATATCTTCGTGATTCACTCATTCGTTTGCTTTTCTCTCATTTGCGTTAAGGTACAGATATTCTGACCTTTTCAGTAAAGGTTCCTTATGACGTTCTTTTCGTTAGCTTTCCTATTTTACTTATTAGGGTTCCCGATGCCATTGCTATGAACCCTTTTTCTGATTGTTTGATCTGTTGCTTATCTGAACTTCTGTTCTATTGAACCATGCAATACCTGATTTGAACTTTATGTTAGGAAGACTCTGATATGCACATTTGTTGAACCTTACTATGTTTAATTATGAACTTCTAATTATGAATGTATGATTTGTGACTGTGATATGAACTTTTGACCTCTGAATATTTGAATATGAACCTTATGATATGAGTTATCCGATATGTTATCTGTTGAACTTTGTGTTTGATTATGATCTGTGTCATTTATGACAATCTGTTTGACCTAAGTTAGTTTGACACCCGAGCCAAATATTTCACTAGTCATGGGGGTTCCATGTCCGTGTCAGTGATGCACCTCTGACATGACTCTAGGGCAGTAGAGTGATGTTCTGCCACGTCCCTTTCCGTTATCTGTTTATTAATAGTATGGCCACTATCTGTCTGTTGGGGCGTATGGATGCATCCTAGATCTGATCTGTTATCCGATGTGATTTATCTGGTGAATGATGTCGTGTGCAATACGCGTCTTCACAAAATTTTGGGAGCTAGCTACTCCAAATTATTTTCTGAGATTATTTCTGTATAAGTATGATGTTTCTGATATGATATGTTCTTGGCTCGAGGTAGTTAACTAAACCCTTATCAGTTATGTCTGTGTTAAGTATTCTTTTATAATTCGGTATTTCCGAGTGTTTATATTATGTATTAGGTTTATGATATGCTAGTTAATGTGCTCACGACGTACATGTTTAAGTGATTACTAGTTGCCATGCTAAGATAGGATTAATATGTCTAAACATGATTCGTATATCTGATATTATGTTAGTTTATCGTTATATGAATGCGTTGATCTGCGAGATGAATGTGCTAGTGTACAATTGAGTGTTTTGAAAGTTTAGTATGTATGATCGTTCAGTTAATTTTATAAACCTTGCCTATCGGTTAGTTATCTGTCTCCATATGTGACCTGCCATGTTAAAACTCTGCTGATGTTAAGATTTGATCTGGGAACTGGTTTAGCTTATGATATCTGTTCTGATAATTGCTAATGGCTATGTTATGTCTTTGTCTATTTAGTTATAGCTCGTCTACTGTGTTTTCTATCTGTATGTGTGACTGCCATGATTTGACTGCTATTTCCGTTGCTACAATATTGAAGTGTGTTAAATGTAGACTAATTGAATTGTATGAATGCCATGTTTATTTTCTGGTAATTGTTTCCGTTAGCCCTTAGACTTTTCGTTTGGTTTATATGTAATCTATTTCTTGATGTGTTAAGTGTCTGGTTACTCTGATGTGTTTGCGTTGTGTCATTAATGTGCTATGAGGCGTTTTTAGCTGATATGTGTTTCTCCTGGATTTCTGTATAATTGTGCTTCCGTAGAATCCTCAGTGATTCAGTATTCTCATTTCGTTGTGATTTCGTTATTTGTATATTTGTTTTGTTTAGCTTTTGTTTCGTTATATCTGTTCACTGAGCTTTGTAAGCTCAGCCGCATTTTCTTTTCCTGCGGCAGGTATTAAGCATTCAAGATGAGCTTATGGGATAGCTGATATGGGTTGAGAGTAGAGACGAGAGCAAGATTTGAATAGGGATCTTAGATTTATTTTGATTATTAAGTTATTTATATCTTCTTTTGTAAAGTTTGTAAAGGCTTCCGCTATTGTATAGTACAGAAGGTTCTGATATGAAACTGTATTTGTGATATCTTTACCCTTGTCGGGTTGGGGTGTTACATAACTTATACATTTTTGTGAGAGTATGAAATTGGTAAATGTTGTTGAAGTTGATGTTTGTTAAGAGACTATTGGATGTTGGTTATGTGGTTACAAGTCGCTTCATCAAATCTTTTTCTTCACCTTCTTTCAGTCAACTCGCTACTTGTCACAAGTCGCTTCTTGTCAAGTCGCTACTTGTCAATTCGCTACTTGTCAAGTCGCTACTTGTCAAGTCGCTACTTGTCAAGTCGCTATGACTTGTAAAGACAAGTCGCTAGGATTATTTCAGTTACACAAGTCGCTTCTTTTTAACATTTTCCGGCGAGTTTTTCTGACTATGAATTCCGACCATCTTCATAGCAAACCCAGAAAAGTGCATATAAAATGTTCCATTTTACCCGTTTTGACCACAGTTTGAATAAGCAAGAATGACCAGATTCACATAACCCACAAAAAAACATCATAAGGACTCATCATTTTTCGACCCATTTTGACCTCTAAACTGACCAGATGACCACCAAAGTTAATAGATATTGGTAACAAAAAATAGTCTCAATGGTACTGTTTTGGACATAAGACACAAAACATATGTAAACATAAAGTCACATGACATTTTTTTGACCAAAAATATTGTTAAAAAACAGTTTAACCATACGTAACGGAAACAATAATAATCCGACCATAAAAATACAAAAACAGTTTTAATCATGTTTCAAAAACCACACAAATCGAAACAACACAATAACCTTGGCTCTTGATACCATTTGTAGGATCGTAAATATTATGTTGTTTGATGATTCGGGTGGTCTTGGATGATGGAAATACATGTTAGCCATTTAGAGAGAGAAAGATAAGAGAGGGTGTTCTAGTTAGAGACTTGCTTTGTAAATAATGGAATGTTAGATTGAGAAGCACCACCCCTTCCAAAGATGGAAGGGGTATTTATACTTACAGACTACACGACCTCCTAACGGCCTGTGGATCAGGTATACAGTGGGTAAAGACCCGTCCTTCCTCCACGGTGATACACTAAACTAATCTACGCTACAAACTAACTAATAAACTACTAAATAACGTAACAAATGACATGTCTAAGAGCTAACTTATGCTAGACCATAATTGGGGTGACCGACACTTTAACATGGAATTTCCAATTCCTAACACATAAGTTCCATATTGAATTTAAACATTCCATTCTAGTTCAAGCATAAGTGAACAAAATATGCTACATACTTTATGATACAAGCACTATCCTAGTACTTACCATAAAAGCACAATACTAGTACTTACAAAAAAAATCCTAAGATTATCACATTATTTATGCAACTAACTTATCATTCTTAATTTTCCTTTTCCCTTCTCAATTTCTTTCATCTTGTTATCTTCTAACTTTCGATTCATTCCAGAAATGGTGTTTAGTAACTCCATGATTCCTTCTTGAATGGAAAAGAGCATCACTCTAGACTCAATCCTTGACTCCTTAAGATCATTAACCATGTGTGCGGTATTCTCACAATAAATAGAGTGCTCTTTTTCATACAACTTAGGACTTAAGGGTCCTTAATTAAATCCCATACCTTACTTTCCGCAAATACCCTCAATGCACATTCAAACACTATCCTATCATCACCTTGATTATTCATCATATATTTAGATTTCCTTTTCAATCTCTTAGAGCTCTCTGGGTTTGAAATCCCTTGATAATAATTCACCGATCCTTTCGTGTTAGACGTGTTTCCTATCATGAATGTTGCATACTTAGAGATAGTGGAGAATGTGTATGTGTGCACGTGTGTTTGTATGATTTGACAAAAACAATAGACTTTCCATTTTTGAAAGAATGTTTTGACTCAAATGCATGAATTTAACCAGCAATGCGCAAAAGGAGATGTCTCCTTCTTCCTACAATGGTTCACCAACCATGTAGAGTTTTTTGAAAAATTTCATGACTCATGAACTAAGAAGATTTTGAGATTACTTACTTGTTCAAAGTGTTTGATTTCTCTTCTTCTTTGTTCTTGATTCAAGAAGTTGTGAATTTTTATGAAAAATAGTTTTTTGATATAGGGAGATTCAAGATGTGGTAAAGTGATTATTTGTTGGATAATAAAAGAGTTTGAACAGTATTAGATCTTAAGTACATGGTTAATTGTGCAAGAATTTTTTTGTGGGTTTTTCTGAATGGTGATTAATTTAATTATTTAAGGTACATCCACCATCTCTTTTTCACCACTTCTTTCTCTTCTTCATGTAACCTAATTCCTAATCCTAGTCTTAGTAGTTTAAATTGATATTTTTCTAAATACTTAGCTAAAATGTTTGCAACATTTTCTTCTAAGAGAATTTTTTCTATAGTGATATGTTTCTTTTCCATATTATCTCTTAAAAAGTGATGTCTAGTTTCTATGTGCTTAGTGCGAGGGTAATCAACGGGATTTGATGTTAAGTTGATAGAGCATTTATTATCACATAATATAGGAAATTTATCTAACATAATGTTATAATCAACAAACGCTTGTTTCATCCATAACGCTTGTTGACATGCCCTTCCGGTCTCAACATAATGAGATTCAATTATGGAATTTGCATGTGAAGTTTGTTTCTTAGAAAACCATGATGTTAAACATACTCCTACAAACATTCATATTCCACTTGTACTTTTCATATTAAATCTATCACCCGCATGATCCGAGTTGGCATATACCAACACTTTACCCCCCGTGTCTTTTGGATACCAAAGACCTAGATGTTGCATTCCTTTAACATCTCTAAATATCCTCTTAACCGCTTCTAAGTGAGAAATGCTAGGATCCTCTTGAAACCTGGTGCAAAGACAAACACTAAACATTACATCCGGCTTACTTGCCGTGAGATACATCAAACTTCTTATCATCCTTCTATACTTAGTGTTGTCTACAGATAAATTATCTTTGTCTAAGGTAAGGACTCTTTTCGTAGACATCGGGGTTTTGGTACTTTTGGAGCTTTCCAAACCAAATTTATTTAGCATCTCCCCAATGCATTTAGATTGGTTGTAGAATATTCCTTCGCTGAGTTGTTTAACTTGCAATCCTAAAAAGAAACTAAGCACTCCCATCATGATCATCTCAAATTCTTCATGCATTAATTTTGCAAACTCATCGTAAAGCGATTAGCAAGTAGAACCAAATATAATGTCATCAACATAAACTTGAATAATAATGCGATGTTGATCCTTTGTTTTAGTAAACAATACCATGGCCATTTTATAACCATTATTCACAAAAAAGATTGTAATGTATCATACCAAGCTTTAGGAGCTTGCGTAAGTCCATATAAAGCCTTTAAGCTTATAAACACGATCGGGTTTTTGAAAATCTATAAAACAGGGAGGTCTGACAAACCGACCTAATTGTCTTGGAGAAATATTTAAACATAAAATAGTCTAAAACGAATTCTAAAGGTCAGAAAGAACCAAGCCTCTGATAACGGTCAGAAGGTATGTCACCGAATAGACTATCTAAGTGATTATGATAGATGTCTTGTGACATACTCTCTGATGGTTATCAGAGAAACTTGACTCTTTGATTATTATTCAGAAGACAGACTCGCTGACGTAATTGGTGTTGTATAAAGCTCAAACGCCAGTTGGCTTCAGGGACGTCGAAGACCATTTGAAGAAAACAATGTCACAAACTAATGCGGTGACAAGGAGTGATATTTACAAGGAGCAAGAAGCGACACCAGAAGTTCTAGGATCTGACAAGTTTCTCTAGGACTCTGAAGACTTAGTTTGAGTTATAACCTCAACCAACTGAAAGCATGGGCGGGAAACTTTCTCAAGAAGATAAGATCAAATACTTATCGATACGCGTGAAACAAGAATTGGGACTCTAAGTTGTCAAATCAGGAAACGCCAAAAGTAATCTTCAGACTAGCTAATGCAGGATTTCTGACCAGGTTTTACATTTACAGTAACTCGTCTACCTATGGCCTACCTAATGCACTAACGGGCAGTGTACCCGGTCGCATGTAGTGAGGGAATGGTAAGACCGAGGTGGTCCTAAGAACGGTTGATTCCTAGCTATCTAATTAAATAAATTTGTCACATAAATAAGTTTTAATGATAGGTTTGATAAAATTTAAGATGTCACATGATCAATAGGGTTGGTTCTCAGGTAAACAAGCTAATGGGAAAGATAGTGATGCAATTCTCAAACCGAGTTCATCCACAAATGGATCGTGGCAAAATTTGGTAGACTGCTATGGTCAATTCGTCTACCCTATGATTCTTAAAATCCTCACCAAGATGAACAGGTCACCTGGGATCATTCGACAATATAATAGCAGTCATTAAGAGCCGGTGCTTACTATCACATTACATGTGTTCTAAAAGTCACTAGATTTCTGCTTCAAGTGGGGTTTTAAGTCGCTAGGACAGCGTTTGGTCAGTTCGTCCTAACCTATCAGCAAAGGCGTCCACCGAAGATCAAGCTACTACCCTTGAAAGTCTAGTTGTTTTTAGTCCCCTAAGTCAAGTCATTAAGTACCTCTACGTGCAAGATTCGTAACAATGAGTGCCCGGGCGCTAGCATCTTAGGCACTCATCCCTAACTTTTTAAGTTCATCCAAACGGCAGGTGATCATTTGGTCAGTTCGCACAAGCGAGGAAGGGTCGTCAGTTGGTCAATTCTTACCCTCCCCAACTCAACCTAACTACTTAGGGTCAGTTGGTCAATTCTCCTAAGCAACTAGATACTACCGCCATTCAAAACTACCAAAGCTAAGGTGGCTACCAACAAACTATGCATGCATACACTAGAAACAATTAATAATAAAAGAATCAAAACTAGGCTAGCACCTAGTTTCCACATCAACAAAATACCCTAGTGGAATGACAAATAAAACTTCATATTAAACAATAAATAAACAAAGACATAACATCAAATAATTAATTGGTCAATAATAAATTAAAATACAATTAATTAGAACATAATAAGAATTAATTCGCCAATAATTAATTGGAATCAAAATTAATATTAAAAAATAATGAAATTAAATTAATAAAAAGAGTTGGAAAAGTCATTACAAATCGTGCAAATGAAATGATATCGATACCCTAGTTGTGTACCGGGGCAAAACCCCGAAGGTTTTTCCCCTTCGAAAACCAAGCTGCTGCGTCTCTTGATCTGTCTTCTCGTACAGCCGCCAAAAATACTAAATGTGTTTTCTTCCCAATTAATATCTCGTATGACAATCTTCATGTCATATATATAGTATTTAATTTTTGTACTATTTCTCCATTAGCCCTTCAACTTAAGATATATTGCAACTAGGCCCATGTAGTATATTTAACACATTAAAGTGTGTTAAATATATTTATGATTTTGACGACTTCAGCCCCTCATCATACTTCAATATTTATTCATTAGTCCTTAAAGTGAATAAAATAAATATTAACATGCCGCATTTAATCCCTGGACTTCAAAACTTTGCGCTCAAGTTATTAATTACGGCGTAACTAATTCATCGGGTTACGCCGTAATCCTTCGTTAGCTCAAACTTATCCACTCTGAAATTATCTCTATGGCATAACTAAATTATCATGTTACGTCGTAACCTTCAAAATCATATTTACGCCGTAACATTATTAAGCAGTTACGGCGTAATCTTCACACAGAATACTTAGGCCCTTGTAATGTGAGTTACGGCGTAGTCAAAAGAGCCACTTACGCCGTAACTTGTCTTCAGAATGTATTTCTTGGCCTTTTCTCACATCTTTTCCACTCCAACGCCTCATTTATCCTGAAATACAATTATTAACGAATATGAACGAATTAAGTACCATATTAATACAAATGAGGCCATAAACACGAGAAATTGATATATAAAAGATCATGTAATTTGATGTAATCACTAGCCTACTAGGCACGTGCCTATCTATAGTAATTTTGAAACCTTAGTATTCAACCCAAATGCAAACCCTAATTCCCTCCATATAAATATGAAAGGTTGTAAACATATTAAGTAGATGATTCAACATAAAAATAGCACAAGTTATTAGTTAGAATCCTCCTCTCCAATGGACAACAATGCAAAGCTAGCTTCCTCTTGTTGTACGAGTTTGGAGAGCATTTGTCATCAACAGGGATAGTTTTTCGTGGGCTATTCCTTGTAAATCTTTGATACATTTCTGATAAGATTTATAAAAGGGGAAAAAATACAAATGGTGTTATTAGCAAGTATGTGTCATTTCAAAGCAAACCCTATCACTTTCATGTTATTGATGCTCATCAGCCACCCTCACCTGAGGAAGCTGTTGTTCATTATGTTCATGGTTTTCGCCCCCGGGACAAAGGGACCCAGAAGTTGGTATCAGAGCGGGTGGGTTTTTAAATAGGGGGACATCGTTGGGTCTGAAAAATTGACCCAATTGTCTCTGACAAATATTTAAACATAAAATAGCCTAATACGGATTTTAAAGGTCAGTAAAAACCAAGCCTCTTATAAGCGTCAGAAGTTATGTCACCGGATAGACTACCTAAGTGATTCTGATAGATGTCTTGTGACATACTCTCTGATGGTCATCAGAGAAAATTGACTCTTTGATTATTATTCAAAAGACGCACTCACTGATGTTAGTGAGTGTTGTATAAAGCTCAAACACCGGTTAGCTTTAGGGACGTCGAAGACCATCTGAAAATAAACAATGTCGCAAACTGATGCGGTGTCAGGGAGTGATATTTACAAGGATCTATAAGCAACACCAGAAGTTCTAGGATCTGACAAGTGTCTCTAGGACTCTAAATACTTATTTTGAATTACAACCTCATCCAACTGAAAGCATGGACGGGAAACTTCCTTAAAAAGATAAGATCAAGTACTTATCGATACGCGTGAAACAGGCATTGGGACTCTAAGTTGTCAAATTGGGAAACGCCAAAATTAAGCTTCAGACTAGCCTACTAGACACGTGCCTATCTATAGTAACGTCAAAAACTTACTATTCAACCTAAATGCAAACCCTAATTCCCTCCCTATAAATATGAAAAGTTGTAAACAGATTAAGTAGATGATTCAACATAAAAATAGCACAAGTTATTAGTTAGAGTCCTCCTTTCCAAGGGACAACAAATGCAAAGCTAGTTGCTTCTTGTTGTACGAGTTTGGAGAGTATTTGTCTTCAACAAGGATAGTTTTCCGTGGGCTATTCCTTGTAAATCTTTGATTAATTTCTAATTAGATTTATAAAACGTTGAAAAAAATACAAATGGTGTTATTAGCAGTCATTTCAAAGCAAACTCTATCACTTTCATGTTATTGATGCTCATCTGCCACCCTCACATGAGGAAGCTGTTGTTCATTTTGCGCTCCCAGGATGAAGGGACCCAACGTTGTGCAATATACACTTCCTCTTTGATGACTGCATTTAAAAAAGAAATTTGACATCTATTTGATAAAGTTTGAACATATAAACGACATACGTAGGCAAACAAAATTCTAATAGATTCTAAATGTGTAACTGGAGTATAAGTTGCATCACAATCTATTCCTCTTGTTGATTGTACCCTTGAGCAACTAGCCTAGCCTTGTTTTTACGTACTACACCATTTTCATCTAATTTATTCTTAAAACGCCCATTTGGTTCCAATAATTATGTGACCACTAGGAAGGAACTAAAACCCAAACACCGTTACGTAATAATTGATCAAATTCTTCTTGCATAGCCATTATCCAATTTACGTCTTTAATGGCTTCCTTAATGTTCTTGGGTTCTGATGAGTGTCTAAATACTCATCATTTTTATACTGTTAGAATGCCAAAAACATCTGAAAACACTCAGAAACACATCAAAATGATAAAAATATCACAAACAAGTGTTTTATATGTTTTAAATGCAAAAACATCAAAATCTGATGAAAAACGTATTAAGTTTGCATAATTGGCAGTTTTAGTCCCCCAAGTTACAAAAGTTGTCAAAATTAGTCCCTGGTAATTCAAAAACTTGTAAAATATCATTTTAGGTCCTTGAGATTCAAAAGTTGTCAAAATAAACCCTTTAAAGTTTAAAAATCACAAAATGACAACTTTAGTCCTTTAACTTTGCAAAATTGTCAAAAATAGTCCTTGGTTAATTTAAAAAGTGAAAATTATCAAGTTTTAACCTTGTTCTATTAATCAATGACAAAAATGGTCCTTATGATAAAACTTTGGAGAAAATTACAAGTTTGGTCCTTATAGTTTCTAAATTGACAGTTTTGGTCCCTGGATTTGTAAAAATGGAAATTAACAACAAAGGTCCTTGTACTAATCTTACTTGGCAGTTTTAGTCCTTATGAGAGCTTTGGAACATATTCAAGATCAGCCCTTAACTTTGGCTAAATTGCATAATTGGTCCTTATTGTTAAACCAAACCAAACGGACCCTTTGTTATACCTAAGTCCAAATCCAAGCCCAATCCTATGACCCGGCCCAAAATTTAAAATCAAATATACCGCCGGTACTGTTCACCTTCTTCACCCACCCCTGTAACTCAAAACCAGAGGTGGTTTTATCACCTCCACCTCACCATTTCCACCTCATCCACCCTTTCCAGCTCATCCGCCCTCCTCTCATTAGCCCACCTTGCATTTAATGCATCCCCACCATTGAACCTTTACTGTTTATCTCACAATCCCTGTTTTCTCTGAATAATCACCCTAAACCCATGCCTACTTCACAAATTGTCTCCTACACCTCACATAACACTCCAAACTTCTTTAATTAGTTTGAAACTATCTCAAGCTACCTTATCTCAATTTTGGCGCCAAAAGTAAGTTTGATGGCTGAGATACATTTGACTGAATCAATGGTTGATATTGTTGATGGGATATGTTCAGAATCAAGTGGAGAGTTCAGAAAAGCTATAAAGAAAGCAGAGGAGTCATGGAAGAAAAGATATCTAGTGTAATTTTAATTTTTAATGTCGTTTTAGTCTAAATTTTAAATTCCAGTGTAAAATTAAGCTTTAAAGTATTGTTTCTAGTGATTTCAGTGTACTGATAAACTTTTGCAAGTATCAATTTCAGTTTTAATTCAAGTTACCAGTTTATGCATTTTCCTTTCAAAAATCTCATGTTATGAAATGTTGTTATTAGTTGTTGGTTTGGACTGAGTAAACCCACATAAGCTCCTAGAAAGCTATTTCAAGCTTTTAGTAACTTTAAAAATCAGTTTAGAAGTAAAGAGAGAAAAATACCAAAAATACTAAAAAAATCAGTGAAATTCAAAAATCACAGTATTGATGATCAAGAAGTTGATGCAGTTTGATTTTTGGATGGAAATGGGTTAGTGGCTTAGTGGTAAGCCTATAGGATCTGTTCTTTGTGTCTTGTTCTCAGTTTTCAGTTGGAATCAGTTGTAAGCTCTTTTAAGCTATTTTGGCATTTTACTGTTTAACTTGTTTACTAGCTTAAAACTCTGTGTGTTTATGATCTTTACTTATAATTTAGTATAATTAAGCCTTTAAAGCAGTCCTTTGTTCTTTTGAATTTGTATTTTATAAAAATCTCATTTTATCAGTTAATATAGCATACTTTGTATTTCTTAGTTTTATACTATTAGTGTTGTTGTTTTATGCTTATATAGTTCCCTTATATGATAATCTAAGGTTTTTAATCAAGTGCATGTTCTTAATTTGACAAATACTTTGAAAAGCTTAAAACCAGTCCTTTGAAGGAGTGTTTGGATTTGTTCAGTTTAATGTGTAACAGTTTGTGCAGACCTGTGTTGGTGCTTGTTTCATATCTCATTTGGTCTAAATAATTCAGTCAAGTCCTTAAAACCAGTCCTAGTTCTATAAAAAGTCAAAATCACTTTCATATTAACTTGATAAGTTAACTGTTAGGAGTTTGAGTTTCTCAAATCAGTTTACATACTTAAAAGCTATAACCATAAACATAGATAATCTCATTTGAGCTTTTAATAACATAATAAGTCAGTAAGAGTGATCCTAAGTTCATCAAAGTCAAGTTACTTCAATTTCTTAAATAGTCAAAATGGTGCCCTGTTTACAGTTGGGTGGTCCAACTTGATAAGCTCTCATAGAGCTTATTAATTGCTCAAACCTTGTAATTTTTGGCTTTTTGGATAGCCAACCTAGCCATCTCAAGTTTCCAGTTTTTATTTTTCAATTTAGAGCTTATTTGATAAGCCTGCAAGTGTTTTCTATTTCTGTCCAAAACTCAGCATTCACTGAGTATTGATTCAGTGGGTTTTCAAGTTTTTGCATAAGCTCAGTATAAGCTCTTAAGTGAACACCACTAGGAGTAATTTAGCTTTTTGGAAAGCTTAGCAGGTATACTTGTTAGTGCCAGTGATACTTTTCATTTTTTAGCTTATTTAGGTGCTTAAAAATAAGCCTCTAGGTGCCTAGTGTTTTGCATAGTGTCCTGTGTACATCAGTCATCTAAGTGCTTATTTTAGCTTATTTTGTGCTTATTTCTTAATCATTTGCTTTATCAGTTGTTAATTCTAGCTTATTACAAGTGTCTAGCTTATTTCCATTTTACACTTTGCTTATTTTTGAGCTTAAAAGCCATTTTTGTTTAAAATCTTTAGCTTATTTCAATTTCTAGCCACTGTTAAGAAAATAAGCTCTCACAGAGCTTATTACTACTTTTCATAAAAAGTTGCAGTTATTAAAAGTGCTTATTATCTTTAGCTTAACAAGTTTGTGTAGAAAAATTCAAAAAATAAAAAAGTTGCAAAAAAATGGCCACTGCTGGGATTTGAACTCTGGCCACCCAGCTCACCACACCACACACGCACCAACTGCCCTAGGGACTTTTTCAGTTATCCTTTACACTATTAAATATATAACCCTTGTTTTCAGTTTAAGCTTATACGAGCTTAATAGCTTATTTAGAGCTTATTCTTAGTAGCTTTTTTAGTGTTTGTATTTTTTATAAATTTGTATTAGTATAAAGTATTTTTACAAAAAGTTTCAGATTTTTCTAATTAGTTTTAGTATTTTTAAACATTTAATTAGTGTTTTATAGTAATTAAATCATAATAAAAAATATAAAAGTCAAAAAAATATAAATCTTTTTTCTAAAATTTTCTTTTATCATATATTTCGTAAGAAAATTAGTCCTACACTTGTAGGCCTTTTATTTCATAAATTTTACGTTTTTGCTTGCGCTCCAGCGCCATTTTCGTAATTAACGCTCGTTTCCATTTTAAATAACGTTTTTAGATAATTTAAGGTTACGTTTTAGTTAAGATAGTTTATTTAAGTTATTTAGTTTTATAAAAACATAAAAACATCATTGTAAAAATAGTGATAGCGTTTATTTAATAGATTTTAACTTTTTAATTTTCTTTAATTTGCATTTAAGTCGCTTTAATTTGTAAATCTTTTCTTTTAGTATAATTTTCCATCGAAAACCTTACTGATCGCTATCCTTAGTGATCATTCTACCATCTGATTAAGTGTTTTAACACCAATTCATCCTCCGTGGGACTTAACGACCCAGGAATTCCCTATATTCCTCTGATCTTAATTGCATTTGTGTTTAAGCTGTTTTAAGTCTATTTGACTTGACTGTTTAGCACAGATCAAAATTTTGGCGCCGCTGCCGGGGAGGCTGTAAGCGTGTTTCTAGCATTATCAGACCCGTACTTGCACATATACCACAGTTTGTAAAAAGTTTTCTGTAAAGTTAATATAAATCAAAAAGTTCATTAACACTTTTCCTAAAGTGTTATAAACCCAAAAACAATATAAAACAACAAAACAATCGTAACGTTTTCTGTCTTGTGTTTCTTTTAAGGTGATTCTTAAAAGAGATACGATTTGGTTAAACGGGACGATACCAAAAATATTTTCCAAAAGTTTTTAAACCCCATCAGCACAAATCATACCTACGTCTTTTCACTGGTACTTAAAATATACATAAAAATCAACCACCGCAAATCAAGGCAGTGCACTACCTAACTGGGGGTGCGACCATAATAAGTTCCCGAACATCAGATTTAAAACTTGCCTTTGTGTCACTTGTGATTTGGTGTACCTTTTTCAAAGAAGCCATTTCATCTGTGATTATTGGTTAAGTTCACTTGTGTTTTGCCTCATTTGTTTTGAAAATTGGTTTTTATACTTAGTGCATGCGCACTCGTTCTTCCAGTTCTACAAGTCCACTTTCCGAACTTGGAAACATTCCTCGCAGACGTAGAGGACGTTCAGCTCCTTCAGCCGTGACTGAGGAACGTCTACCACCACCACCACCTGTCGAAATGGCAGAAGACAAACCCATGAATGAGCTTCTCCAAGCACCCATCGAGGGTTACGGAGATGCCATTGTTGTCCCAGCCATTGTGGCTGATACCTTCGATCTCAAGACCGGGTTGCTTAATCTAGTAACCCAAAGCCAATTCTACGGTTTTGAGCGGGATGATCCTCATGCACACATTCGATGGTTCAATAAAATTGCATCAACCATCAAGTACAAGAATGTCCCACACGATGCTATCAAGCTTCTTCTGTTCCCATTCTCTCTAGAGGGACAAGCCCGGAATTGGCTTGAGAAACAACCCCCTCGTTCTATAGAGACATGGGAAGATCTAGTTACCAAGTTTGTTAACGAGTTCTATCCTCCATCTCGAACCACAAGTCTTAAGAATGAGATAATGAAATTTTCTCAGAGATTTGATGAATCATTCGGGGAGGCATGGGATCGTTACAAAGAATTGCTCCGCAAGTGTCCACATCATGGTTTTACCGAGTTAATGCAAATGGATACTTTCTATAATGGTCTGAGACCAGCTGATCAAGACTCTCTGAATGCCTCCGCGGGAGGTAATTTCCTTAGCAAAACCACCAAAGAAGCCTTACAAATCATTGAAAACAAGTCCCAGGTCCGTTCTTTCCGCACTAAGACATATCAGAATCAGTCTAATGCTGGACCTTCTACTTCATCTCCTGTGAGTACATCTAGCACCGATGCTAAGATTGATAAACTCACAGGACATTGTTCAGGCTTTGGTTCTTGCTAACCTAAAAGAAAGTCACATTCACTCAGACACCATCACATGGTGAAGTGAAGAAAGTTGAAGTTTGTGTCACTTGTGGTGGTCCTCATGCATACTACAACTGTACTGCCACTGATGGTAGTCCGTTTGAAGCAAATGCTATAGCCGGTACTTCAATCAAGGAGGTAATCAATACCGTCCTCAGAATGAACCAAGCTACCGTGCTAATACTTATCAAGCACCACCCGGTTTTAACCAGAATCCTAACCGGAATCAGAATCAACCTAGAATGAACCAAGGTTATCAAAACCAAGGTAATTTCTATCTGGACCCAATCAAGGTTTCCAACAACAAGGGAACCTTCATCAAAACAATTTCAATCGAGGGAATCAATTTCATGGGAATGTGAATCCTAATCAAGGGAATTTTCAACAAGGTCATAATCAAAACATCCGACCTCAAAATTTCCCTCCTAATCCACCTCCCATCATTACTCCTCCAGGACCATCATCTGATGAGTTACTGAAGCAGTTTATGAAATCCCAAGATGAGATGAACAGATTGTTGGTCAGTCAGATCGCTGATCTCAAGAAAGTCTTTAAATGATCAACCCTCGGGCTCAGGAAAACTTCCGAGCAACACGATCGCTAACCCGAGGGGCGATGCTAAGGCGATCACGACCAGAAGTGGTGTTTCATACAATGGACCCGCTGTTCCTACTACCTCTTCTTCTTCTCTTCCAAAGGTAGTGTAAAGTGAACCTCTGACTCACAATGGACCTACGACTCCAATGCCCCCTCCTCCTGTGGCAATGAGTCAAGTTACCAAGGCGACAAAGGACAAGGAACTTCCTATTGATAATGGAAGTGCCACACACGTCCTACCTTCGGTAGTCCATCCTCAAGTTGTCCAGAAACCCAAGTCTAATCCAGGAGTTGTTTTTGAACCACCTGTAGCTCCCATTGAAAATACCAAATCCAAATCTTCTATTCCATATCCATCACGTTTGAATGAGCAAAAGCTCCGTGAAAAAGCTAGTCATCAAATGGACAAATTTTTCCAAATTTTCCAAGAATTACACTTTGACATAAGCTTTGCGGATGCTATCATGCTGATGCCCAAGTTTGCATCGACTCTCAAACACATGTTAAGCAACAAGGAAAAGCTGTTTGAAATGGCTAAAGACTCCTCTTAACGAGAACTGCTCTGCAGTTATCTTGAAGAAGCTTCCTGAAAAGCTTGGAGATCCTGGGAAATTTCTCTTACCTTGTGTATTCCCAGGAATGGTTGAATGCTTTGCCCTAGCAGATCTTGGTGCAAGCATTAATCTTAATGCCATATTCAGTATGGAAGAAACTTTCTCTTCCAGAACTCACTCCTACATGCATGACTCTCGAGCTTGCAGATCGTACAATCTCCCGTCCTCTTGGCATTGCCGAGGACTGTATTTGTGAAAGTAGGAAAGTTCCATTTTCCATGCTGACTTCGTGGTTGTTGATTTTGATGCCGATCATCGGGTTCCTCTCATTGTTGGTCGAGGATTTCTGAGAACGGGTCCGTGCTCTCATAGATGTATTTGAGCAGGAAATCACATTACGTGTTGGTAATGAAGCTGTTACTTTTAACCTTGATCAGACTTCGAGGTACTCCGCAAATTATGATTCTGAATCGGTTAACCGAATAGATATCATTGATGTTGCTTCTGAAGAGTACTCGCAAGAAGTTCTTGGTTATAATCATAATTCTTCGAGTGATAATCTCACTCATTCATCTCAACCCATCATCGCCAATTCTACTCCTTCTCTCACCCCATTTGAGGAAAGTGACTTCATCTTAGAAGAGATTGAAGCCTACTTATCCAGTGATTCTGTTCCATGGGAAATTGATCACGCTCCAATTGACATTGAAGGGGACATACTTCTCATTGAGAAGTTGCTTAATGATGATCCATCATTAGCCCCTCACTCTAGTGATTCAATTCCTGATGAGATTAATCAAAATGAGATTAATCTGGAGGGAGATTTTCTTCTTGAGAAATTGTTAAATCATGACATTTCTTCTCCTCTCCCTTCCATCAAACTTCATAACAAGGAAGTCAAGTCAGTTGAGAAGACTGAAGAATTTCCTGAGGTTGAGCTTAAGGACTTACCACCTCATCTCGAGTATGCATTTCTTGAAGGTGATGATAAATTACCGGTCATTATTGCTAGAGATTTGAGTAAAGATGAAAAAGCTGCTCTCATTAAAATCTTGAAGTCACACAAGCAAGCAATTGCTTGGAAACTCTCCGACATCAAAGGTATAAACCCTGAGTTCTGTACTCACAAAATCTTGATGGAGGATGACTTTAAGCCAGCAGTTCAACATCAGAGAAGAGTAAATCCAAAAATCCATGATGTTATCAAACAGGAGGTTATCAAACTTCTTGATGCAGGATTGATTTACCCTATCTCAGATAGTCCTTGGGTTAGCCCAATTCATTGTGTTCCGAAAAAGGGTGGCATAACTGTTGTCACAAATGAAGATAACGAGTTAATTCCAACTCGTCTGGTTACGGGATGGCGTGTTTGCATTGACTATCGTAAGTTGAATGACGCCACTCGTAAAGACCATTTTCCTCTACCCTTTATGGACCAGATGCTTGAGAGATTAGCAGGGAATGAATACTATTGTTTCCTTGATGGTTTCTCGGGGTACTTTCAGATTCCCATTGATCCAAAGGATCAAGATAAAACCACATTCACCTGCCCATACGGAACTTTTGCCTATAGACGTATGCCTTTTGGCCTATGTAATGCTCCTGGCACGTTCCAACGATGTATGATGGCCATTTTCCACGACATGATCGGGGAAACAATGGAGGTGTTTATGGATGACTTCTCGGTCATTGGGGATTCATTTCAAACTTGTCTCTCCCATTTAGATAAAATGCTTCAAAGGTGTGAAGACACCAATCTTTGTCTAAACTGGGAGAAAAGTCACTTTATGGTCAAAGAAGGCATAGTCCTTGGCCATAAGATTTCAAAGAACGGGATTGAGGTAGATAGAGCAAAATTCGATGTTATTGCTAAATTACCTCATCCTACTACCGTCAAAGGTATTAGGAGTTTTTTAGGTCATGCCGGTTTCTATCGTAGATTCATTCAAGATTTTTCCAAAATCGCCCGGCCTATGACCCATCTTCTTGAAAAGGATGCTCCTTTTATCTTCTCACCCGAGTGCATCATAGCTTTTGAAACATTGAAGAAAAAGCTTACTGAAGCACCCATTCTCGTTGCTCCCGACTGGGATTTACCTTTTGAGCTTATGTGCGATGCAAGTGATTTTGCTATCGGCGCAGTCTTAGGGCAACGAAGAAACAAGCATTTTCAGCCAATTCACTACGCAAGTAAGACTATGACTGAAGCTCAAACTCATTACACCACCACAGAAAAAGAGCTATTAGCCGTGGTGTATGCATTTGAGAAGTTTCGGCCGTATTTAATCTTGACCAAATGTGTAGTGTATACGGATCACTCGGCTCTCAAATATCTCTTTGCAAAACAAGATGCAAAGCCGAGATTGCTCCGTTGGGTTCTCCTTCTCCAGGAATTTGATATCATCATTCGTGATAAAAAAGGAGCTGAGAACCTGGCTGCTGATCATCTGTCCAGATTAGAAAACCCTCACCAAGATGTTTTCAAGAAAAAGGATATAAATGAAACATTTCCTCTCGAGACACTCAATACGGTTTCTTTTCGTGGAAACTCTTCTACCCCATGGTTTGCTGACTTTGCAAATTACCATGCGGGTAACTTCATCGTGAAAGGGATGACAACCCAGCAAAAGAATAAATTCTTCAAGGATGTTAAACATTATTTCTGGGACGACCCTTTCTTATTCAAAATCTGTGCGGATCAAGTCATCCGACGGTGTGTTTATGGACAAGAAGCTCTTGACATTCTCAAAGCTTGTCATGCTGGACCCACCGGGGGCCATCATAGTCCAAACTACACCGCCAAAAAGGTGTTTGATTCCGGGTTCTATTGGCCCACAATCTATAAAGATGCCCACGATTATGTCAAAACTTGTGAAGCTTGTCAGCGTCATGGAAATATATCTCAAAGGAATGAAATGCCACAAAATGCCATTCAAGTTTGTGAGATATTTGACATATGGGGTATTGATTTTATGGGGCCATTTCCATCTTCTCGTGGTAACAAGTACATACTCGTGGCTGTTGATTATTTGTCGAAATGGGTTGAAGCGAAAGCTTTACCTACCAATGATGCCCGAGTAGTTGTGAAATTTTTGAAAGCTCTCTTTGCCAGATTTGGAACTCCTCGTGCAATAATCAGTGATCGTGGTACACATTTTTGTAATGACCAATTTGATCGTGTCATGCAAAAGTATGGTGTTACCCACCGTCTATCTACTGCATACCACCCCCAAACAAGTGGGCAGGTGGAAGTTTCAAATCGTGGTATTAAAAGAATACTTGAAAGGACAGTAGGTGAAAATCGTGCATCCTGGTCGGATAAACTGGATGACGCACTCTGGGCTTTTCGTACAGCTTACAAAACACCAATTGGGTGTACTCCATACAAGCTAGTGTACGGAAAAGCATGTCATCTTCCGATTGAACTAGAGCACAAGGCTTACTGGGCCTTAAAACATGCAAACTTCGATATACAGACAGCCGGTGATCACAGAAAAGTTCAAATGAATGAACTAAATGAACTTCGTGATCAAGCTTATGAGAACTCTTTGATCTACAAGCAAAAGACAAAGAAGATTCATGACTCCAAGATCAAGAACCGCGTTTTCAACGTTGGTGATCGAGTCCTTCTTTTCAACTCTAGATTGAAGATTTTCTCGGGAAAGCTTATGTCCCGCTGGTCTGGTCCATTTACCATTACTAAGGTTTATCCTTATGGCACCATTGAGTTATCTCAGCATGATGGTCCTAATTTTAAAGTGAATGGTCATCGATTAAAGCATTACTTTGAAGAGGACATTCCATCTGTGATTGTCCCGGATTTACAAACATTCCCCATGAACCAATGAATGCGGGGATCGAGTCAAGCTAGTGACTCGGGAATCAAAAATTGTAGCACACACAATATGGGTTTTCACCCATGTTTCTGTTTTCTTATCCCCTTTCTATCACCCTAGTGTGGGGGAGTTTTCCCCACGCTGTTGTATATTCTCATTCTTTCTAAAAAAAAAAAAAAAAAAAAAAAAAAAGTGTATATATCAAAAACAAAATAATCGCCGTAATATTTCCCTTTTATGTTCTATGTTTCGGCATAACCGCCGGTACTTTGAATATTGAGGGCAATATTCATTTCTAAGTGTGGGGGGGAATTCTCACGAATTTCATGTAATTATTTCACCCAATTCCCCCGTTTTTGGCCAAAAATTTTTTTTTTGGAGTAAGTGTTTTTCACTTACTCAGCAAATGGTAATCAGTCCACCATGTCTAACCCACATAAGGATTGGCTAATCCAGGAGCAAACGGCTCTTGGTAAAGATATCTCAAATCCGTTTATGGCTTGCAATTTGCCTAAAATTGTATGGTGTTCAACTCACCATATCTTTAAACTAGTGAAAAGTTGGCTAGCCCGCAAGTTTATGGCTTGTGGTAAAGGCAGTTGAAAATCCATAATTGGTAATCGGCTCACCAAAGATAATATTGATAATTTATCTAAGAGTTGGCTAGTCCAGAAGGGTACGGCTTCTGGTAAAGACAAATCAAATCCGTTGAAAGCTGGTGGTTTGCTCAAAATCACATGGTTATCGGTGTACCATGGTTCTTACTTGAACTGAAACATTTGGCTACTCCAGAAGTAAGGGCTTTTGGTAAAGAGTTTAAAATCCATTATGTTTTCTCAAATCATTGCTAGGGACTAGCAATATCTTAGTGTGGGGGATTGATGAGTGTCTAAATACTCATCATTTTTATACTGTTAGAATGCCAAAAACATCTGAAAACACTCAGAAACACATCAAAATGATAAAAATATCACAAACAAGTGTTTTATATGTTTTAAATGCAAAAACATCAAAATCTGATGAAAAACGTATTAAGTTTGCATAATTGGCAGTTTTAGTCCCCCAAGTTACAAAAGTTGTCAAAATTAGTCCCTGGTAATTCAAAAACTTGTAAAATATCATTTTAGGTCCTTGAGATTCAAAAGTTGTCAAAATAAACCCTTTAAAGTTTAAAAATCACAAAATGACAACTTTAGTCCTTTAACTTTGCAAAATTGTCAAAAATAGTCCTTGGTTAATTTAAAAAGTGAAAATTATCAAGTTTTAACCTTGTTCTATTAATCAATGACAAAAATGGTCCTTATGATAAAACTTTGGAGAAAATTACAAGTTTGGTCCTTATAGTTTCTAAATTGACAGTTTTGGTCCCTGGATTTGTAAAAATGGAAATTAACAACAAAGGTCCTTGTACTAATCTTACTTGGCAGTTTTAGTCCTTATGAGAGCTTTGGAACATATTCAAGATCAGCCCTTAACTTTGGCTAAATTGCATAATTGGTCCTTATTGTTAAACCAAACCAAACGGACCCTTTGTTATACCTAAGTCCAAATCCAAGCCCAATCCTATGACCCGGCCCAAAATTTAAAATCAAATATACCGCCGGTACTGTTCACCTTCTTCACCCACCCCTGTAACTCAAAACCAGAGGTGGTTTTATCACCTCCACCTCACCATTTCCACCTCATCCACCCTTTCCAGCTCATCCCCCCTCCTCTCATTAGCCCACCTTGCATTTAATGCATCCCCACCATTGAACCTTTACTGTTTATCTCACAATCCCTGTTTTCTCTGAATAATCACCCTAAACCCATGCCTACTTCACAAATTGTCTCCTACACCTCACATAACACTCCAAACTTCTTTAATTAGTTTGAAACTATCTCAAGCTACCTTATCTCAATTTTGGCGCCAAAAGTAAGTTTGATGGCTGAGATACATTTGACTGAATCAATGGTTGATATTGTTGATGGGATATGTTCAGAATCAAGTGGAGAGTTCAGAAAAGCTATAAAGAAAGCAGAGGAGTCATGGAAGAAAAGATATCTAGTGTAATTTTAATTTTTAATGTCGTTTTAGTCTAACTTTTAAATTCCAGTGTAAAATTAAGCTTTAAAGTATTGTTTCTAGTGATTTCAGTGTACTGATAAACTTTTGCAAGTATCAATTTCAGTTTTAATTCAAGTTACCAGTTTATGCATTTTCCTTTCAAAAATCTCATGTTATGAAATGTTGTTATTAGTTGTTGGTTTGGACTGAGTAAACCCACATAAGCTCCTAGAAAGCTATTTCAAGCTTTTAGTAACTTTAAAAATCAGTTTAGAAGTAAAGAGAGAAAAATACCAAAAATACTAAAAAAATCAGTGAAATTCAAAAATCACAGTATTGATGATCAAGAAGTTGATGCAGTTTGATTTTTGGATGGAAATGGGTTAGTGGCTTAGTGGTAAGCCTATAGGATCTGTTCTTTGTGTCTTGTTCTCAGTTTTCAGTTGGAATCAGTTGTAAGCTCTTTTAAGCTATTTTGGCATTTTACTGTTTAACTTGTTTACTAGCTTAAAACTCTGTGTGTTTATGATCTTTACTTATAATTTAGTATAATTAAGCCTTTAAAGCAGTCCTTTGTTCTTTTGAATTTGTATTTTATAAAAATCTCATTTTATCAGTTAATATAGCATACTTTGTATTTCTTAGTTTTATACTATTAGTGTTGTTGTTTTATGCTTATATAGTTCCCTTATATGATAATCTAAGGTTTTTAATCAAGTGCATGTTCTTAATTTGACAAATACTTTGAAAAGCTTAAAACCAGTCCTTTGAAGGAGTGTTTGGATTTGTTCAGTTTAATGTGTAACAGTTTGTGCAAACCTGTGTTGGTGCTTGTTTCATATCTCATTTGGTCTAAATAATTCAGTCAAGTCCTTAAAACCAGTCCTAGTTCTATAAAAAGTCAAAATCACTTTCATATTAACTTGATAAGTTAACTGTTAGGAGTTTGAGTTTCTCAAATCAGTTTACATACTTAAAAGCTATAACCATAAACATAGATAATCTCATTTGAGCTTTTAATAACATAATAAGTCAGTAAGAGTGATCCTAAGTTCATCAAAGTCAAGTTACTTCAATTTCTTAAATAGTCAAAATGGTGCCCTGTTTACAGTTGGGTGGTCCAACTTGATAAGCTCTCATAGAGCTTATTAATTGCTCAAACCTTGTAATTTTTGGCTTTTTGGATAGCCAACCTAGCCATCTCAAGTTTCCAGTTTTTATTTTTCAATTTAGAGCTTATTTGATAAGCCTGCAAGTGTTTTCTATTTCTGTCCAAAACTCAGCATTCACTGAGTATTGATTCAGTGGGTTTTCAAGTTTTTGCATAAGCTCAGTATAAGCTCTTAAGTGAACACCACTAGGAGTAATTTAGCTTTTTGGAAAGCTTAGCAGGTATACTTGTTAGTGCCAGTGATACTTTTCATTTTTTAGCTTATTTAGGTGCTTAAAAATAAGCCTCTAGGTGCCTAGTGTTTTGCATAGTGTCCTGTGTACATCAGTCATCTAAGTGCTTATTTTAGCTTAATTTGTGCTTATTTCTTAATCATTTGCTTTATCAGTTGTTAATTCTAGCTTATTACAAGTGTCTAGCTTATTTCCAGTTTTAACTTTGCTTATTTTTTAGCTTAAAAGCCATTTTGGCTTAACCTCTTTAGCTTATTTCATTTCTTAGTCAACTGTTAGTTAAATAAGCTCTTACAGAGCTTATTACTTGGTTTTCATAAAAAGTTATAGTTATTAAAAGTGCTTATCCTCATGTAGCTTAATTGGTTTGTAAGAAAAAGTCCAAAAATAAAAAGTTGCAAAAAAGTGCCACTGCTGGGATTTGAACTCTGGCCACCCAGCTCACCACACCACACACGCACCAACTGCCCTAGGGACTTTTTCAGTTATCCTTTACACTATTAAATACATAACCCTTGTTTTCAGTTTAAGCTTATACGAGCTTAATAGCTTATTTAGAGCTTATTCTTAGTAGCTTTTTCAGTGTTTGTATTTTTTATAAATTTGTATTAGTATAAAGTATTTTTACAAAAAGTTTCAGATTTTTCTAATTAGTTTTAGTATTTTTAAACATTTAATTAGTGTTTTATAGTAATTAAATCATAATAAAAAATATAAAAGTCAAAAAAATATAAATCTTTTTTCTAAAATTTTCTTTTATCATATATTTCGTAAGAAAATTATTCCTACACTTGTAGGCCTTTTATTTCATAAATTTTACGTTTTTGCTTGCGCTCCAGCGCCATTTTCGTAATTAACGCTCGTTTCCATTTTAAATAACGTTTTTAGATAATTTAAGGTTACGTTTTAGTTAAGATAGTTTATTTAAGTTATTTAGTTTTATAAAAACATAAAAACATCATTGTAAAAATAGTGATAGCGTTTATTTAATAGATTTTAACTTTTTAATTTTCTTTAATTTGCATTTAAGTCGCTTTAATTTGTAAATCTTTTCTTTTAGTATAATTTTCCATCGAAAACCTTACTGATCGTTATCCTTAGTGATCATTCTACCATCTGATTAAGTGTTTTAACACCAATTCATCCTCCGTGGGACTTAACGACCCAGGAATTCCCTATATTCCTCTGATCTTAATTGCATTTGTGTTTAAGCTGTTTTAAGTCTATTTGACTTGACTGTTTAGCACAGATCAAAATTTTGGCGCCGCTGCCGGGGAGGCTGTAAGCGTGTTTCTAGCATTATCAGACCCGTACTTGCACATATACCACAGTTTGTAAAAAGTTTTCTGTAAAGTTAATATAAATCAAAAAGTTCATTAACACTTTTCCTAAAGTGTTATAAACCCAAAAACAATATAAAACAACAAAACAATCGTAACGTTTTCTGTCTTGTGTTTCTTTTAAGGTGATTCTTAAAAGAGATACGATTTGGTTAAACGGGACGATACCAAAAATATTTTCCAAAAGTTTTTAAACCCCATCAGCACAAATCATACCTACGTCTTTTCACTGGTACTTAAAATATACATAAAAATCAACCACCGCAAATCAAGGCAGTGCACTACCTAACTGGGGGTGCGACCATAATAAGTTCCCGAACATCAGATTTAAAACTTGCCTTTGTGTCACTTGTGATTTGGTGTACCTTTTTCAAAGAAGCCATTTCATCTGTGATTATTGGTTAAGTTCACTTGTGTTTTGCCTCATTTGTTTTGAAAATTGGTTTTTATACTTAGTGCATGCGCACTCGTTCTTCCAGTTCTACAAGTCCACTTTCCGAACTTGGAAACATTCCTCGCAGACGTAGAGGACGTTCAGCTCCTTCAGCCGTGACTGAGGAACGTCTACCACCACCACCACCTGTCGAAATGGCAGAAGACAAACCCATGAATGAGCTTCTCCAAGCACCCATCGAGGGTTACGGAGATGCCATTGTTGTCCCAGCCATTGTGGCTGATACCTTCGAGCTCAAAACCGGGTTGCTTAATCTAGTAACCCAAAGCCAATTCTACGGTTTTGAGCGGGATGATCCTCATGCACACATTCGATGGTTCAATAAAATTGCATCAACCATCAAGTACAAGAATGTCCCACACGATGCTATCAAGCTTCTTCTGTTCCCATTCTCTCTAGAGGGACAAGCCCGGAATTGGCTTGAGAAACAACCCCCTCGTTCTATAGAGACATGGGAAGATCTAGTTACCAAGTTTGTTAACGAGTTCTATCCTCCATCTCGAACCACAAGTCTTAAGAATGAGATAATGAAATTTTCTCAGAGATTTGATGAATCATTCGGGGAGGCATGGGATCGTTACAAAGAATTGCTCCGCAAGTGTCCACATCATGGTTTTACCGAGTTAATGCAAATGGATACTTTCTATAATGGTCTGAGACCAGCTGATCAAGACTCTCTGAATGCCCCCGCGGGAGGTAATTTCCTTAGCAAAACCACCAAAGAAGCCTTACAAATCATTGAAAACAAGTCCCAGGTCCGTCCTTTCCGCACTAAGACATATCAGAATCAGTCTAATGCCGGACCTTCTACTTCATCTCCTGTGAGTACATCTAGCACCGATGCTAAGATTGATAAACTCACAGACATTGTTCAGGCTTTGGTTCTTGCTAACCAAAAGAAAGTCACATTCACTCAAACACCATCACATGGTGAAGTGAAGAAAGTTGAAGTTTGTGTCACTTGTGGTGGTCCTCATGCATACTACAACTGTACTGCCACTGATGGTAGTCCGTTTGAAGCAAATGCTATAGCCGGTACTTCAAATCAAGGAGGTAATCAATACCGTCCTCAGAATGAACCAAGCTACCGTGCTAATACTTATCAAGCACCACCCGGTTTTAACCAGAATCCTAACCGGAATCAGAATCAACCTAGAATGAACCAAGGTTATCAAAACCAAGGTAATTTCTATTCTGGACCCAATCAAGGTTTCCAACAACAAGGGAACCTTCATCAAAACAATTTCAATCGAGGGAATCAATTTCATGGGAATGTGAATCCTAATCAAGGGAATTTTCAACAAGGTCATAATCAAAACATCCGACCTCAAAATTTCCCTCCTAATCCACCTCCCATCATTACTCCTCCAGGACCATCATCTGATGAGTTACTGAAGCAGTTTATGAAATCCCAAGATGAGATGAACAGATTGTTGGTCAGTCAGATCGCTGATCTCAAGAAATCTTTAAATGATCAAACCTCGGGCTCAGGAAAACTTCCGAGCAACACGATCGCTAACCCGAGGGGCGATGCTAAGGCGATCACGACCAGAAGTGGTGTTTCATACAATGGACCCGCTGTTCCTACTACCTCTTCTTCTTCTCTTCCAAAGGTAGTGTAAAGTGAACCTCTGACTCACAATGGACCTACGACTCCAATGCCCCCTCCTCCTGTGGCAATGAGTCAAGTTACCAAGGCGACAAAGGACAAGGAACTTCCTATTGATAATGGAAGTGCCACACACGTCCTACCTTCGGTAGTCCATCCTCAAGTTGTCCAGAAACCCAAGTCTAATCCAGGAGTTGTTTTTGAACCACCTGTAGCTCCCATTGAAAATACCAAATCCAAATCTTCTATTCCATATCCATCACGTTTGAATGAGCAAAAGCTCCGTGAAAAAGCTAGTCATCAAATGGACAAATTTTTCCAAATTTTCCAAGAATTACACTTTGACATAAGCTTTGCGGATGCTATCATGCTGATGCCCAAGTTTGCATCGACTCTCAAACACATGTTAAGCAACAAGGAAAAGCTGTTTGAAATGGCAAAGACTCCTCTTAACGAGAACTGCTCTGCAGTTATCTTGAAGAAGCTTCCTGAAAAGCTTGGAGATCCTGGGAAATTTCTCTTACCTTGTGTATTCCCAGGAATGGTTGAATGCTTTGCCCTAGCAGATCTTGGTGCAAGCATAAACCTAATGCCTTATTCAGTATGGAAGAAACTTTCTCTTCCAGAACTCACTCCTACATGCATGACTCTCGAGCTTGCAGATCGTACAATATCCCGTCCTCTTGGCATTGCCGAGGATGTATTTGTGAAAGTAGGAAAGTTCCATTTCCCTGCTGACTTCGTGGTTGTTGATTTTGATGCCGATCATCGGGTTCCTCTCATTGTTGGTCGAGGATTTCTGAGAACGGGCCGTGCTCTCATAGATGTATTTGAGCAGGAAATCACATTACGTGTTGGTAATGAAGCTGTTACTTTTAACCTTGATCAGACTTCGAGGTACTCCGCAAATTATGATTCTGAATCGGTTAACCGAATAGATATCATTGATGTTGCTTCTGAAGAGTACTCGCAAGAAGTTCTTGGTTATAATCATAATTCTTCGAGTGATAATCTCACTCATTCATCTCAACCCATCATCGCTAATTCTACTCCTTCTCTCACCCCATTTGAGGAAAGTGACTTCATCTTAGAAGAGATTGAAGCCTACTTATCCAGTGATTCTGTTCCATGGGAAATTGATCACGCTCCAATTGACATTGAAGGGGACATACTTCTCATTGAGAAGTTGCTTAATGATGATCCATCATTAGCCCCTCACTCTAGTGATTCAATTCCTGATGAGATTAATCAAAATGAGATTAATCTGGAGTGAGATTTTCTTCTTGAGAAATTGTTAAATCATGACATTTCTTCTCCTCTCCCTTCCATCAAACTTCATAACAAGGAAGTCAAGTCAGTTGAGAAGACTGAAGAATTTCCTGAGGTTGAGCTTAAGGACTTACCACCTCATCTCGAGTATGCATTTCTTGAAGGTGATGATAAATTACCGGTCATTATTGCTAGAGATTTGAGTAAAGATGAAAAAGCTGCTCTCATTAAAATCTTGAAGTCACACAAGCAAGCAATTGCTTGGAAACTCTCCGACATCAAAGGTATAAACCCTGAGTTCTGTACTCACAAAATCTTGATGGAGGATGACTTTAAGCCAGCAGTTCAACATCAGAGAAGAGTAAATCCAAAAATCCATGATGTTATCAAACAGGAGGTTATCAAACTTCTTGATGCAGGATTGATTTACCCTATCTCAGATAGTCCTTGGGTTAGCCCAATTCATTGTGTTCCGAAAAAGGGTGGCATAACTGTTGTCACAAATGAAGATAACGAGTTAATTCCAACTCGTCTGGTTACGGGATGGCGTGTTTGCATTGACTATCGTAAGTTGAATGACGCCACTCGTAAAGACCATTTTCCTCTACCCTTTATGGACCAGATGCTTGAGAGATTAGCAGGGAATGAATACTATTGTTTCCTTGATGGTTTCTCGGGGTACTTTCAGATTCCCATTGATCCAAAGGATCAAGATAAAACCACATTCACCTGCCCATACGGAACTTTTGCCTATAGACGTATGCCTTTTGGCCTATGTAATGCTCCTGGCACGTTCCAACGATGTATGATGGCCATTTTCCACGACATGATCGGGGAAACAATGGAGGTGTTTATGGATGACTTCTCGGTCATTGGGGATTCATTTCAAACTTGTCTCTCCCATTTAGATAAAATGCTTCAAAGGTGTGAAGACACCAATCTTTGTCTAAACTGGGAGAAAAGTCACTTTATGGTCAAAGAAGGCATAGTCCTTGGCCATAAGATTTCAAAGAACGGGATTGAGGTAGATAGAGCAAAAGTCGATGTTATTGCTAAATTACCTCATCCTACTACCGTCAAAGGTATTAGGAGTTTTTTAGGTCATGCCGGTTTCTATCGTAGATTCATTCAAGATTTTTCCAAAATCGCCCGGCCTATGACCCATCTTCTTGAAAAGGATGCTCCTTTTATCTTCTCACCCGAGTGCATCATAGCTTTTGAAACATTGAAGAAAAAGCTTACTGAAGCACCCATTCTCGTTGCTCCCGACTGGGATTTACCTTTTGAGCTTATGTGCGATGCAAGTGATTTTGCTATCGGCGCAGTCTTAGGGCAACGAAGAAACAAGCATTTTCAGCCAATTCACTACGCAAGTAAGACTATGACTGAAGCTCAAACTCATTACACCACCACAGAAAAAGAGCTATTAGCCGTGGTGTATGCATTTGAGAAGTTTCGGCCGTATTTAATCTTGACCAAATGTGTAGTGTATACGGATCACTCGGCTCTCAAATATCTCTTTGCAAAACAAGATGCAAAGCCGAGATTGCTCCGTTGGGTTCTCCTTCTCCAGGAATTTGATATCATCATTCGTGATAAAAAAGGAGCTGAGAGCCTGGCTGCTGATCATCTGTCCAGATTAGAAAACCCTCACCAAGATGTTTTCGAGAAAAAGGATATAAATGAAACATTTCCTCTCGAGACACTCAATACGGTTTCTTTTCGTGGAAACTCTTCTACCCCATGGTTTGCTGACTTTGCAAATTACCATGCGGGTAACTTCATCGTGAAAGGGATGACAACCCAGCAAAAGAATAAATTCTTCAAGGATGTTAAACATTATTTCTGGGACGACCCTTTCTTATTCAAAATCTATGCGGATCAAGTCATCCGACGGTGTGTTTATGGACAAGAAGCTCTTGACATTCTCAAAGCTTGTCATGCTGGACCCACCGGGGGCCATCATAGTCCAAACTACACCGCCAAAAAGGTGTTTGATTCCGGGTTCTATTGGCCCACAATCTATAAAGATGCCCACGATTATGTCAAAACTTGTGACGCTTGTCAGCGTCATGGAAATATATCTCAAAGGAATGAAATGCCACAAAATGCCATTCAAGTTTGTGAGATATTTGACATATGGGGTATTGATTTTATGGGGCCATTTCCATCTTCTCGTGGTAACAAGTACATACTCGTGGCTGTTGATTATTTGTCGAAATGGGTTGAAGCGAAAGCTTTACCTACCAATGATGCCCGAGTAGTTGTGAAATTTTTGAAAGCTCTCTTTGCCAGATTTGGAACTCCTCGTGCAATAATCAGTGATCGTGGTACACATTTTTGTAATGACCAATTTGATCGTGTCATGCAAAAGTATGGTGTTACCCACCGTCTATCTACTGCATACCACCCCCAAACAAGTGGGCAGGTGGAAGTTTCAAATCGTGGTATTAAAAGAATACCTGAAAGGACAGTAGGTGAAAATCGTGCATCCTGGTCGGATAAACTGGATGACGCACTCTGGGCTTTTCGTACAGCTTACAAAACACCAATTGGGTGTACTCCATACAAGCTAGTGTACGGAAAAGCATGTCATCTTCCGATTGAACTAGAGCACAAGGCTTACTGGGCCTTAAAACATGCAAACTTCGATATACAGACAGCCGGTGATCACAGAAAAGTTCAAATGAATGAACTAAATGAACTTCGTGATCAAGCTTATGAGAACTCTTTGATCTACAAGCAAAAGACAAAGAAGATTCATGACTCCAAGATCAAGAACCGCGTTTTCAACGTTGGTGATCGAGTCCTTCTTTTCAACTCTAGATTGAAGATTTTCTCGGGAAAGCTTATGTCCCGCTGGTCTGGTCCATTTACCATTACTAAGGTTTATCCTTATGGCACCATTGAGTTATCTCAGCATGATGGTCCTAATTTTAAAGTGAATGGTCATCGATTAAAGCATTACTTTGAAGAGGACATTCCATCTGTGATTGTCCCGGATTTACAAACATTCCCCATGAACCAATGAATGCGGGGATCGAGTCAAGCTAGTGACTCGGGAATCAAAAATTGTAGCACACACAATATGGGTTTTCACCCATGTTTCTGTTTTCTTATCCCCTTTCTATCACCCTAGTGTGGGGGAGTTTTCCCCACGCTGTTGTATATTCTCATTCTTTCTAAAAAAAAAAAAAAAAAAAAAAAAAGTGTATATATCAAAAACAAAATAATGGCCGTAATATTTCCCTTTTATGTTCTATGTTTCGGCATAACCGCCGGTACTTTGAATATTGAGGGCAATATTCATTTCTAAGTGTGGGGGGGAATTCTCACGAATTTCATGTAATTATTTCACCCAATTCCCCCGTTTTTGGCCAAAATTTTTTTTTTTGGAGTAAGTGTTTTTCACTTACTCAGCAAATGGTAATCAGTCCACCATGTCTAACCCACATAAGGATTGGCTAATCCAGGAGCAAACGGCTCTTGGTAAAGATATCTCAAATCCGTTTATGGCTTGCAATTTGCCTAAAATTGTATGGTGTTCAACTCACCATATCTTTAAACTAGTGAAAAGTTGGCTAGCCCGCAAGTTTATGGCTTGTGGTAAAGGCAGTTGAAAATCCATAAGTGGTAATCGGCTCACCAAAGATAATATTGATAATTTATCTAAGAGTTGGCTAGTCCAGAAGGGTACGGCTTCTGGTAAAGACAAATCAAATCCGTTGAAAGCTGGTGGTTTGCTCAAAATCACATGGTTATCGGTGTACCATGGTTCTTACTTGAACTGAAACATTTGGCTACTCCAGAAGTAAGGGCTTTTGGTAAAGAGTTTAAAATCCATTATGTTTTCTCAAATCATTGCTAGGGACTAGCAATATCTTAGTGTGGGGGATTGATGAGTGTCTAAATACTCATCATTTTTATACTGTTAGAATGCCAAAAACATCTGAAAACACTCAGAAACACATCAAAATGATAAAAATATCACAAACAAGTGTTTTATATGTTTTAAATGCAAAAACATCAAAATCTGATGAAAAACGTATTAAGTTTGCATAATTGGCAGTTTTAGTCCCCCAAGTTACAAAAGTTGTCAAAATTAGTCCCTGGTAATTCAAAAACTTGTAAAATATCATTTTAGGTCCTTGAGATTCAAAAGTTGTCAAAATAAACCCTTTAAAGTTTAAAAATCACAAAATGACAACTTTAGTCCTTTAACTTTGCAAAATTGTCAAAAATAGTCCTTGGTTAATTTAAAAAGTGAAAATTATCAAGTTTTAACCTTGTTCTATTAATCAATGACAAAAATGGTCCTTATGATAAAACTTTGGAGAAAATTACAAGTTTGGTCCTTATAGTTTCTAAATTGACAGTTTTGGTCCTTGGATTTGTAAAAATGGAAATTAACAACAAAGGTCCTTGTACTAATCTTACTTGGCAGTTTTAGTCCTTATGAGAGCTTTGGAACATATTCAAGATCAGCCCTTAACTTTGGCTAAATTGCATAATTGGTCCTTATTGTTAAACCAAACCAAACGGACCCTTTGTTATACCTAAGTCCAAATCCAAGCCCAATCCTATGACCCGGCCCAAAATTTAAAATCAAATATACCGCCGGTACTGTTCACCTTCTTCACCCACCCCTGTAACTCAAAACCAGAGGTGGTTTTATCACCTCCACCTCACCATTTCCACCTCATCCACCCTTTCCAGCTCATCCCCCCTCCTCTCATTAGCCCACCTTGCATTTAATGCATCCCCACCATTGAACCTTTACTGTTTATCTCACAATCCCTGTTTTCTCTGAATAATCACCCTAAACCCATGCCTACTTCACAAATTGTCTCCTACACCTCACATAACACTCCAAACTTCTTTAATTAGTTTGAAACTATCTCAAGCTACCTTATCTCAATTTTGGCGCCAAAAGTAAGTTTGATGGCTGAGATACATTTGACTGAATCAATGGTTGATATTGTTGATGGGATATGTTCAGAATCAAGTGGAGAGTTCAGAAAAGCTATAAAGAAAGCAGAGGAGTCATGGAAGAAAAGATATCTAGTGTAATTTTAATTTTTAATGTCGTTTTAGTCTAACTTTTAAATTCCAGTGTAAAATTAAGCTTTAAAGTATTGTTTCTAGTGATTTCAGTGTACTGATAAACTTTTGCAAGTATCAATTTCAGTTTTAATTCAAGTTACCAGTTTATGCATTTTCCTTTCAAAAATCTCATGTTATGAAATGTTGTTATTAGTTGTTGGTTTGGACTGAGTAAACCCACATAAGCTCCTAGAAAGCTATTTCAAGCTTTTAGTAACTTTAAAAATCAGTTTAGAAGTAAAGAGAGAAAAATACCAAAAATACTAAAAAAATCAGTGAAATTCAAAAATCACATTATTGATGATCAAGAAGTTGATGCAGTTTGATTTTTGGATGGAAATGGGTTAGTGGCTTAGTGGTAAGCCTATAGGATCTGTTCTTTGTGTCTTGTTCTCAGTTTTCAGTTGGAATCAGTTGTAAGCTCTTTTAAGCTATTTTGGCATTTTACTGTTTAACTTGTTTACTAGCTTAAAACTCTGTGTGTTTATGATCTTTACTTATAATTTAGTATAATTAAGCCTTTAAAGCAGTCCTTTGTTCTTTTGAATTTGTATTTTATAAAAATCTCATTTTATCAGTTAATATAGCATACTTTGTATTTCTTAGTTTTATACTATTAGTGTTGTTGTTTTATGCTTATATAGTTCCCTTATATGATAATCTAAGGTTTTTAATCAAGTGCATGTTCTTAATTTGACAAATACTTTGAAAAGCTTAAAACCAGTCCTTTGAAGGAGTGTTTGGATTTGTTCAGTTTAATGTGTAACAGTTTGTGCAGACCTGTGTTGGTGCTTGTTTCATATCTCATTTGGTCTAAATAATTCAGTCAAGTCCTTAAAACCAGTCCTAGTTCTATAAAAAGTCAAAATCACTTTCATATTAACTTGATAAGTTAACTGTTAGGAGTTTGAGTTTCTCAAATCAGTTTACATACTTAAAAGCTATAACCATAAACATAGATAATCTCATTTGAGCTTTTAATAACATAATAAGTCAGTAAGAGTGATCCTAAGTTCATCAAAGTCAAGTTACTTCAATTTCTTAAATAGTCAAAATGGTGCCCTGTTTACAGTTGGGTGGTCCAACTTGATAAGCTCTCATAGAGCTTATTAATTGCTCAAACCTTGTAATTTTTGGCTTTTTGGATAGCCAACCTAGCCATCTCAAGTTTCCAGTTTTTATTTTTCAATTTAGAGCTTATTTGATAAGCCTGCAAGTGTTTTCTATTTCTGTCCAAAACTCAGCATTCACTGAGTATTGATTCAGTGGGTTTTCAAGTTTTTGCATAAGCTCAGTATAAGCTCTTAAGTGAACACCACTAGGAGTAATTTAGCTTTTTGGAAAGCTTAGCAGGTATACTTGTTAGTGCCAGTGATACTTTTCATTTTTTAGCTTATTTAGGTGCTTAAAAATAAGCCTCTAGGTGCCTAGTGTTTTGCATAGTGTCCTGTGTACATCAGTCATCTAAGTGCTTATTTTAGCTTATTTTGTGCTTATTTCTTAATCATTTGCTTTATCAGTTGTTAATTCTAGCTTATTACAAGTGTCTAGCTTATTTCCATTTTACACTTTGCTTATTTTTGAGCTTAAAAGCCATTTTTGTTTAAAATCTTTAGCTTATTTCAATTTCTAGCCACTGTTAAGAAAATAAGCTCTCACAGAGCTTATTACTACTTTTCATAAAAAGTTGCAGTTATTAAAAGTGCTTATTATCTTTAGCTTAACAAGTTTGTGTAGAAAAATTCAAAAAATAAAAAAGTTGAAAAAAAATGGCCACTGCTGGGATTTGAACTCTGGCCACCCAGCTCACCACACCACACACGCACCAACTGCCCTAGGGACTTTTTCAGTTATCCTTTACACTATTAAATATATAACCCTTGTTTTCAGTTTAAGCTTATACGAGCTTAATAGCTTATTTAGAGCTTATTCTTAGTAGCTTTTTTAGTGTTTGTATTTTTTATAAATTTGTATTAGTATAAAGTATTTTTACAAAAAGTTTCAGATTTTTCTAATTAGTTTTAGTATTTTTAAACATTTAATTAGTGTTTTATAGTAATTAAATCATAATAAAAAATATAAAAGTCAAAAAAATATAAATCTTTTTTCTAAAATTTTATTTTATCATATATTTCGTAAGAAAATTAGTCTTACACTTGTAGGCCTTTTATTTCATAAATTTTACGTTTTTGCTTGCGCTCCAGCGCCATTTTCGTAATTAACGCTCGTTTCCATTTTAAATAACGTTTTTAGATAATTTAAGGTTACGTTTTAGTTAAGATAGTTTATTTAAGTTATTTAGTTTTATAAAAACATAAAAACATCATTGTAAAAATAGTGATAGCGTTTATTTAATAGATTTTAACTTTTTAATTTTCTTTAATTTGCATTTAAGTCGCTTTAATTTGTAAATCTTTTCTTTTAGTATAATTTTCCATCGAAAACCTTACTGATCGCTATCCTTAGTGATCATTCTACCATCTGATTAAGTGTTTTAACACCAATTCATCCTCCGTGGGACTTAACGACCCAGGAATTCCCTATATTCCTCTGATCTTAATTGCATTTGTGTTTAAGCTGTTTTAAGTCTATTTGACTTGACTGTTTAGCACAGATCAGGTTCTATGGTTGAGACAAATTCAAAAAAGTTGGTTTTGTCTTGGGCATGGTATCTAAGGATTCTCTTATCCAATTCTTATATAACTTGATCTATGGGGTGATCTCTTATCTCCTTGATGTTTTCTAACCTAGTTATAGTTTCTTCTAGGTGTTAGTTGATTGATTGGGTTTTGTTATGATTCTGAACGACGTGTTCTTCAATCATGTCATCATACACCAAAGTTGAAGACCTAGGTTTGAGTAGGCTTTTTTCAAAGGTTACACTAAAAGATTTCTCAATCTTCAAAGTTTCCTTGTTTAGCACTTTGTATTCTTTAGACGTTTGTGAATATCCTAAGAAAATACCATTGTGTGATGTAGTGTCATTCTTAGTAGAGACTCCTAAAGGGTTTGAAATAATAAACCTACATACAAAAACTCTAAAGTATCCTAAGGATGGTTTCTTTCCTCAAAGTATTTCATATGGTGTTTTAGTAATTAATTTCCTAATTAAAACCCTATTGAGTATGTATGATGTCGTTTCTACAGTGTGACACCAAAACCTTTGTGGAATGGATTTCTCATTTAACATTGCACGACTCATCTCTTGTAACGTCCGTCTTTCCTTTCAATAAACCCATTGGATTAAGGAGTGCGAGGAGCTAAGAAATTATGAGAGATTCCATATTTTTCACAAAAGGCCCTGATTTGCACTTTGTTATCAAATTCTCTACCATGATCCATTCGGATTGAAACAATCGAACAACCAAGTAGGTTTTGAAAATGTTTTACTAGGACTTTAAACTTTTCAAAAGCTTCATTTTTAGTTCTTAAAAACAATGTGCAATTATATCTAGAATAATCATCAACTATTACTAAAGTGTAGAAGTTTCCTCCCTAACTTTGAATTGTAGTTGGACCTAACACAACCATATGTAAAAGTTATAAGATCCTATTAGCAGAAATAATGTTCTTAGGCTTATGGCTTGTATGAACTTGTTTTCCGACCTTACAAGCATCACAAAAATGACTATCAAAAATTAAATTTTGCAATTTCCTAGCTAGCTCTTTTGAAGCCAAGCTTTGAATTAACAACATATTTGCTTGTCCTAATCTCCTATGCCAAATTGTTGAGCTAATAACATATTTTCTTGTCCTAATCATTTATTTTAAAATTTGTCTTAATCCTGATTCATTCTTGATTGACCGCTAATAACATTTAGCCGTTCTTGAATGATGGCTAATAACATCAAATCAAAACCATCATTCAAATCCTCACCTAAACTAACCCTCCACACTAAAAGCCCTTCCACATTTCTACAAGATCAAGTAATATTACGATGATCTTGTATAAAATGGACGATTCATCTACAAAATCTTCATCTATACTAACCATCTTCTTCTCAGTACTACATTTTTACAATCCCTTTATTTAGGAACAAAGGTTCACTAGAACATAACATCCTGTGAATCTTGAACTTCTTGTTCAAAGGCATTTGAAAAAAATGTAAAAGTATGTATCATACTAACTGACTAGAGAAGGTTATGATAGGTGATCAATGGTGACACCCAGTAGTAACCAAGATATGGCTGTATGAATATCATAAACTACTAACTAGTTATCTGAGGCTGTTACTGAGGAGGAAAATCAGGGGATGAATGATAGGACTTCAACTCATGCTCAAACAAGGTGAAACGGAGAAGGTTCACAAGACTCGAGCAGTTTCCGTTCCACAACTATCATAGCTGAACATAGTTACAACAAAGGATCAATCTCCAAATATTTTTCCCTTTATTCTCCTTTGTTGTAAGACTTAGTTGTAAGAAGAGGCCTTTTGATCACTTACAACTAAGTCATTACTGGCTATCCTAGGAAATAAAATAAAGAGACAAAAGATTGAGGGATAGAACTCTCAACTAGTCAGTCTTTTGCAGATTCTGATATCCAGTTACAATACTAAAGATCTTAACAAGATGTCAAAGGATCTCCGACAAAGGATAGATCCAGACCCAGAGAGGCAATGACATGTTCAGACTGTTGCTAAAGATTTAGAAGATAACTACGAAGTTATCTCCTTAGGGCATAAGGAATATAGAAGAATCAGAGTGTAAATTGTAAAATCATTTATATTCTTTGATGTTATTAGCGGCTAATGTTATTAGCCATCATTCAAGACAAATTTTAACATAAATATTACCTTCACTGATGATATTTGCCTTGGTAGCATGTCTACACTCATATCCTTTGCGTGTAGTGGGTAACCCTTTATCACTGGTAGAGCATTTAGAGGTATCACTATCCGTGATCCATTCATCGTGTTATAGATTTCAATTGTGGACGCATCTCTTGAGTTCCAAATTCCATAAGATACGCAACAGCCTTCTTCATTTGATCACCATCTTCGCTATCGCTCCATGCTCCACCAATGAACACCTTGTTGTCTTTTGGGCTTTGACAATCAATTATGAATTGATTTTTGTCACAACAATTGTTACAACCCCATTCTTGGCTTCCAATTCCTCTATTGTCATAACCATGACCTCCCCCAACCTTGTTTCTACCACCTCTATTACCATTATTTTCAAAGTGATTTCCACGCCTAGACTTTCCACATCTTTTAAAGAACTTCCTAAAGTTTTTTGCCATTAGATTGAACTCTACATCATCTTCTTCATCCTCTTCATCACTTCCATCTTCACTATCACTAACATCGCTAGGTTGATCCCTAGTGACCTTAGCTTTGAGAGATAATGACTTCACCTTTTCTTCCTTATCCTTAGTGACAACCTTATCATTCTCCAAGACCATTTCGTACACTTTAAGGCTGCCGACTAGCTCATCAATGAGAAGATCCTTTAAATCCTTAGCTTCTTCAATCGTCGTCACCTTCGGCCGCTACTTCACCGAAGGAGCTCGAAGGAACTTCCTCACATGGTTCTTGCTATAATAGCTTTGATCTAGAGATTTAAGCTAGTAACAATAGCATTGAACCGTGTGTAACCACTATCAATAGTTTCTTCATCCAAGATTGTGAACTTCTCATATTGTTGAATGAGTAAGTCGATCTTACAATCTTTAACTTGTGAGTTACGTTAATGAGTAATAATAAGTGTACGTCAAACCTCCTTTGTGGTTTTAGACATAAAAATTCTCTCAAATTCTTTACGTGGTAAGGCACTGTAAATAGGCTTCATTATTTTTACCAAGCTTTTTCTGCTCGTCGTCCTTAAAATCCAAATATGGTTTCTCCACCATCAAATTTGTTCTGGATCATCCACCATGAACAGAAAATCACCATTTTGAATAACCTCCCACAAGTCAATATACTTAGACTTAATGTAAGTCTCGAACAGATTTTGAAAAAACAAAAACCTCCAAGTTCTAACAAATGTGGTCTTTGTATAGAACACCCCTCAACATAATTCTCTTGAGCCATGGATCTATACTTAACTTTTCCAAAAATTACAGTAGGATTTTTGAACTAAAAAAAAAGAAGTTATTGCTTTGAAAAATATTCTCGGGAAGGGTTTAACGCTAAAAAACTTGAGTATCCTGCTCTGATACCAATTGTAGAACCGTAGGGGGGGATGAATACAGTCTTTTCAACTAACTTGAACTTTAACAACTTCTAGTCTCAAAGAGAAAACAAATGGTTATAGACAACAATCACAACCACAATATAGAGAGAGAGTAAAGAGAGAAAGATAGACACCGCGATATATACTAGTTCGGGATTGTGGGTTTATACCATCCGTACGTCCTGTTGCGAATCAACGACGCGGATACTATTACTAAGGATAATCCTTACGGTATACTACAAACCTTTACAACTTTACTCCATTGATATGCACTAAGATCTACGCTAACTAAGAAGAGCTACTCCAATGGTATTTCGTCCTCAGAAACCACCCACAAGAATTTCGTGATTCGACTTTCCACTAAGACCATTAAGACTTCCCACCAAGATACAAGATAGTAGAACCTAACCTAGCCTAGAAACTCGTTTTTAATATAAAGGGTATAGAGAAGAAGACCATCGAAATAATTCATAGGAGTGGATTAGGTTCTTGTGAATCTCTATTATGGAAGAAGTGTTCTTTCAATTGATGATTAGATGAGAAGTTAGAACATAATAAGATAGTAGACTTAGAGGGTAGAGAGAAAATACATTAGAGAGAAAGAATTATTGCCAAGAGGTGAGAATGTAAAAGACAAGAGGTGAGTATTTATAGACAAAACCTACAAAATCCCAAACGAGCCTGACGCGTCACCTAGCGCATTGGGTGCTCTCCGAGGAATTTTTTTAGTTTTATTTATTTACACCTGACTCTTGTTAAACCCCCCATTGCACTTCACTTTTGACCTTTCGAATAACATTCCAACACTAAAAGTGGGATAAGGTCAACCAACTCATTTAGCCAAGGTTTTGGTGTATAAAAACATTTATAAGGTGATAACTAGATAGTTTTAGGGTTTTAGTTAAATTTTAAAGAGAAAGAGAAAGAGAAGAACCATTGGATATTGTGTGTTGGGTAATAACTTTGTGTGCTCCAACAAGGGTTGGTTATGTTAGGAATTGGAAATTCTAGTGTGAAGCATCGGTCACCCCAAATATAATCTAGCTTAAGTTAGCTCGTAGACATATCGTTTGTTATGTTAGTTGTTAGTAAGTTATTAGCTTAGTTTTAGTCTAGTGCAACACCGTGGAGGAGGGACGGGTCTTTACCCACTGTATACCTGATCTACAGGCCGTCAGGAGGTCGTTTAGTTTGTAACCTATAAATACCCTCTACCTTACAAGGTAGAGGGTTGGATGTTCTTTATGTAATCTAACCTTCCAAGAGTTTCTCTTTCTAGAATATCCCTCTTTCTCTCTCTAAACCATCTAAATTATACGCCCATTTGAGTTTGTTTATGTGCTTGTGAAATCCAATGTGTTACAAATGGTATCAAGAGCCATGGTTAGATCATCTCTTACATATCCTTGGATTTCTAGTGGTTTTTAGATGGTTTTTGAGTTTGAAAAAGTTTAGTGGTTTTTGCATCATTTGGTTCATTTCTTGTGTTAAAGTTTGAATTTTGGGTGTACTTTTGTGTTTAGAATCATTGTATGTGCTTGGGTTTTGATTTGGTAAGCTTGAATCACTGTGGTTGAGCTTGCTTTTGATTGAAAAGTGTGTTTTTAAAGTTTTTCTTGGTAGCGACTTGGCTCTCGGAGTGAATTTCTACTTAGCGACTTGCTTCAGTAAAAGGTAGCGAGTTGTAGTGTTATTTGGTGGCGAGTTAGTCCTAGCCACTTGTCTTTTGAGACAAGCCGACAAAAAGTACACTTAGTGGATTCTCCACTACGGGTAGCGACTTGGTAAGGTAGCGACTTGCTTTCAACTTTGATAGCGACTTGTTCTTAAATTTCTTAGCGACTTGGTGTTAGCGATTTAGACCTTAGCGAGTTGCTATTTAGCGACTTGACGACTTAGCGACTTGGTGCGTAGCGACTTGCTGTCAAATTTTGTAGCAACTTGGAACTTAGCGACTTGTCTTATTAATACTTAGCAACTTGGTGCTTAGCGACTTGGTTCAAGGATTCTTAGCGACTTGGTTGACTTTTGCCTGCAATACGGTTTTCTCTTGATTTAGTAAAATCCTGTGAAAGAATCTATTTCCCGGTTTAATCATTGAGTTATAAAATCCCGTGTAAACCTTAAACATGTCTACCAACGTACCTACAATCGTCTCCACTGTAGCTGAGGTCGTTCATGCAGAAGATACTCGTCCACCCACAATGTCTTACATCACTGACCCTTTTATCTCCAAAGTGCTTGAACTTTATGATACCTCACAGAACAATGAATCTGGTTGCATTTCTGAATGTCCTCCCTTGATTGATTCAACAAATTTTGATCAAAACTCTTCACCTTCTGACTCAAACTTCAACGAATCACACCTGTCAATGACCCATGATTCAAAGCATTCTGAATGCAACATTAAGCCATTTCAATTACTTCATCAGCACCTCACACAACTGTTATCCACTCCTATGAGTCGAACATGCGGTGCTCTCTTCCGCCAAGACTTACGTATGTTGAAAAAGGCTGTGTTGCTGAACTTAGAACAACTGAAGCTTCAAATTACCAATGAGAAGGTATTAATTGATGATTCTAATGCTGCACTTCAAGTTATCTACAACCAATTTCAGCCATTTATCAAAGGGGAATACTCTGCTGACTTTGATCAACACGTGACTAGAATTTCATTCAAGAAACACACTGGAATGGAAATTCATGAGTTCATCAACACTTATATCCAACTTATGAATAGTGTGGAAATGTACATTAAGGATGCTGCTCAAAGGAGTGATTATTTGAATGAGTTGAATGAGTGTCATGAAAAATTAGAGGAAAGTTGTGATATTTTAGGAAATGGCTCAGTTGAAAGAACGGATGATGCTAATGCTGACTGCGGAATTTCAGAAACAAAAATGAATGAGTGTACTGAACACAAAGGCTCAGAGTCCGAAAAACTTGAAATTGATTGCATGTCAGTAAGTCCTGTTGTGCATGAGGTGAATACATATGCCATACCAACAAATGAACAGGTGTCATGCATTGAGGTACCATTAACTGACCATATCTTTGAATATGATATCGATAAATGTGTCTTGGTTGAGTCTGAATCTAAAATCTTTAAAACAAATGACATGGTAGAAAAAGGGGTCTATGATGAACTTTCAAACAAATACTCAATTCTTGAAAAACATTGTATTTCCTTGGAAATTGTAATACAACAAAAGGAAGAAAGTTTTCGTGCTACAAAATCTTGCACTAATCCAGAATTCCAAGAATTTCGAGAATTTTTTGAAATTAACCACTTAAAAACTCAGATTCAGGACAAAGATTCAACCATATGCAATCTGAAATGTCAACTCTCAGATCTGCAAAAGAAATGCAATCTTAGGATGAGCAATCCTAACCCTGAAGTGAGTAGTGAGCTCAAATCTAGGAATGATGAATTGGCTCTGTGTGTATCCAACTTATTAAGAGAAAATGAGTCCTTAAGAAAGAACTTATTAGAGAACGATTCCAAGTTGATTGATCAAACTAATTCCTTTTTGGCTGACATTGATGCCCTTAAAGCCCAAATTCCGGATAAGAGCTTCAATATTGTTGCCTTAAAAAATGAGCTTAGGAAATCTATTGGAAATAGGGTGAACACTAAGTTTGCAAAACCATCAACCTTGGGAAAGTCAACTGTTCAGAACCACTCAAAACATACCGTAGTTAAGCAGCCCAATGCCTTTAGAACTGAAAGATTTAAACCATCGAAGTCTAGGCTTGCCTCCCAAGTTGATGCGAATACTGTTTTGACAAAACCAGTCACTTCACTACTTCGTTCCGATATGATGAATCTCAAACCCCAGGTTAATGTTCAAAGTTCAAAGATCAGGAATACTAGGAGTTTGACTAGTTCTCATAAGAAGCATCAAACAGCTGGTCAATCCCCTAAGAAACAAACTAATTACAAAAGGACCAATAGTCAAAACAGGGAAGTGCACACATACAAATCTACTAGCAGCTGCTTCAAATGGATTCCCAGTGGCAGATTATTTAAGTTTACAGGATCCAAACGGACTTACATACCTAGATCTTGCCTTAAGTGGATGCCTACAGGAAAACTCTTCAAGAATATTGAACCTAAAGGGATCTCTACTAATGATACGTCTAGATCAAACTGTGATACATCCAATAGTGAGATTACTTATGTAACTAACTCATCCATTTTCAATTCTACATGTGCTTCTAGTGCAATCTGTTCTCAGTCTTTTTCAGGTACAATGCTTAATTCTATCAGGAACTTCATGACTTGGTTTCCATCAGAAATGAATATTGCTCACTCAGGAGTTATAGCTTGCCAGAATTGATGTACATCGTACTTTGACTCCTATTCGACTTGAATCAGGACTCGCTCTTATATATCTGTGTACAAATCTTTAAAAAAAAAATTAATTATTTTTCAAATCATTATTTTTACACATCTTTCTTTCAAATCATTTTTTTTATACACACACACACACACACACACACACACACACACATATATATATATATATATATATATATATATATATATATATATATATATATATATATATATATATATATATATATATATATATATATATCTTACTCCTTTATAATACACCAATATCCCCAACCTAAAACCCACCCTATATTTTAAGATTCAGCCACCCAACCCATTATCTGAACCTAAATTTACAAACACCAAACCAACATACAAGCCTAAAATTTACCAAACCAACCAATTTCCAATCCATAAAACCAATACCCAACAAACACACACTTAAAATACTCTCATTCTCACTATAAAAAAAAACACTCTCTCATCTCCCAAACAAAAAACACTGTCATCTCCCAACCTAATTACAAACACATTCATCTTCCAACCAAAAAAACACTCTCATCTCCCTAATTCCGCCGCCACCCTACTGCCGCCACCACCGTACCGCCGTACCACCGCACCACCTTACTGCCGACACCACCCTCCTCACAGCAGCAACCAACGACGCCCCCACCACCCAACCACCCGCCATCACCCTTTTTGGTATGTTTTTTTATACATCCGATTTTTTCTTAAGATGCGTATTTTTTTTAATAAAAATGCGTTATTTTTCTTATATATCTAATTTTTTTTATAGATCTAATGATTTTATTTGTAGATCTATTATTTTTTTTGATAGATCTATTTTTTTAAAAACCCGTAATTTTGTTTTCATTTTTCGTTAAAGATCCGTGACTTTTTCTAATTTTTTTTATAGATCCGAATTTTTTTAGTAGATCTAATATTTGTTTTTGTAGATCTATTGATTTTTTTTCGTAGATCTAAATTTGTTTTTAAGATCCGTGTTTTATTTTAATAGATGTATTTCTTTTAAAGATACGTATTTTTTTAAAGTTTTTTAAAAAATCTGTATATTTTATAATTTTTTTTAAAGATCCGTAAGTTTTTCTTTTTTTAAAGAGATCCGAATTTTTTTTAGATCTATTTTCTTTTAAATCCGAATTTTTTTTAGTTACTCTTTTTAAAGATCTGTAGGTTTTTATTTTTTCTTAAAGATCCGATTTTTTTTGTAGATATTATGTTTTTATTTGTAGATCTATTGATTTTTTTTGTAGATCTATTTCTTTTAAATATCCGTATTTTTTTTTGTAACAGCTGCCGGAACATTGCTGCCACTGCCGGAAACTGTCGGATTATTGTTGCTGCCGTTGTATATTTTCTATTGCTGCTGTTGTTGTTTTAAATGTTTAAGTATTTTGATGTGTTGGAAAAGTAGATGAAGGTAATCTTAGACTTTCTAATATATGATGTTGTAAAACAGAAGAGATTGTTGTAACATTTTAATTTTAATGTTTTTAATATTTTGAAATCTAAAATAGTTTTTTTAATCTTTGATACCCTTCGAATATCATGTGTAGGGTGCATGTCTTCATGTCACTTTTTTAGTACACAAGCAGGTTAGCACATGATGAATCTTGATAAGGACAAGACCAAATGAAGAAAAGTTGGCACATAATGTATCTTGACAAAGACAAGACCAATAAAAAGTGAATTTCAGCATTGACAAGTACATTAGAAATTTGAGTCATGCTTTTGATATAATCAAAAATAATTAAGATTTCTTTTTCAAGGATTTTTTTATTTTATTTTTTATTTATGTATTTGTGTTTTTCTTATAAATCTGTTTTTATTTATTTTTTAAATTTGATTTTTTATAATCTAAGTTTCCGTACGGTGTTTTTCGGATCTGCTGCACTGACCATGACCGAAATAATGTTGTTCTCATGTCCGGAATCTACTTCTGGGCAACAAATCTGCTGTTTGCACGAAATGTTCAAATAATATGTTATGTAAATTAGTAAAATGTAAACATCAAAAGTGATATTTAAAGTTGTATATGTTGGTTGGTGATGACTTTTAGAATGCAAAATTTGAAATCTTGAAGAACGGGATTTTGTGCCATATCAAATGACAACTAAAGATATCAGAATTGAAGAAGAAAATTTGTAGTATGACACTATGACAATTGCTTTGTGCTTTTGTTGCAAAGATAAAAAGTGCTCATATTAAGTATTGACCATTTTAAAGCTCATATTATTAACCATTTATGAATTTGACGTTATCATCTTTTACAAGTGCAAGACAAAAATGTTTCTTATTGTTAATTGTTAGCGTAGTTTAGATGAGACTTATTTGTTTGGTTATGATGAAAATTTAAGGTATTAGCCAAAGGATTTTTGAAAGTTCTGGCTGTCAAAATGCCTTGCGTATTGTAAGAAACAAGGGGTTTCACAAGATTCGGGTCTTTTAAATGCTGTGTGTATTTAAGTGCTATAAGTTTGAAAAGGGTTTGTTGTATGTTTTTGTATTGTGCAAAAGTAAAAGTGAAATGAAAGTTGATGATAGCTAATGGAGGTGTTTGAACAAAAAATTCAAATTACATTTGTGGAAAAAGTAAATTGCTGATGTAGATGTGAAAGTGACAGTATCTTTTCAATACAATAATACACATTGAAACTTTGAATTATTTGAAGTTATGGTAATGTTTACTTGAAACTTTGAAATTGTTGAGAAGCTGAAGTTTTAAAACTTTTAAAAATTCAACCACAAAAAGTGTGAAAGTGTGAAATAATTCAAATTTTTGAAAACATATGGAACTTAGAAATCTTTAAATTATGGTACATTCGCCGAGGTGATGTATATGACAGAAGCTATCTAGGCTATGATGGGTTTAACACAAATTGCTTTTTTAGGCTATGATGTTTAAAAACATTAACAACTGAATCTTTTTTTCATAAGGAAAAAACCGAATGGTAGTTTAGATGGGAAGAGATATATATACCTTTATTATTTGATACACATATTAATTTTTACTTTACAAGTTATACATCATTGAACAAAATTGTAATGCACAATAGACATAGTAGTGTATGCATCAATAGAGATGATTGGATATATAACCTTCCATTTTAAAATGAGAGGATGAATATAGTCATCAAGCCACTGAGCCAAAATGTAAATATTGTAAAATGAAAAGTAATGAGAAAAGGCCCCCAAAACAAAGTGGACACACAAATATGCAAGTTCTAACAAATGACATTCATAGCTTTGATCTTAACGTAAAACTTTAAGTGTAAAACTAATTTACGTAATATTGCACTTGATACTTTAATTTTGTCATTTTCAAAATTAGTATATTATTACTTCCATTGTCCATATTTTCATTTTAGGATGTTTCAAAAAATTATCCATTTTTCATTTTTAATAAAAACTAGAGAATATGTTAAGAGTATATTCTTTTTGATTAGTTGAGATTTATAGTTATTCTATTTTTATTAAACTGGATGATTTCTCTCTCATGACAATAATTTTGAGACGGAATGAGTAATTAGAAAATAATGTTTTTAAACGATTATTTGTATTAACACACACATGATAAAGAAATATGATTATCAATTTAATGAACTGATACAAAAAGTTTAAAGTTTGCATCAATCACCAATAATTTACTTGCATAAACCATTATACCAAAACACTCTATGACACACAAAAATGCAAACATGAAAAAAGAAAGAAAGAATACAAATAGATCAACATAACAAATTGTGTCTAAACCTTACACTTCCGCCGGTATGCGCAATCACCCGGCTAACAGTTACACTGCTTGAATGTATTATTGGTACAATATTAAAACAATGTTATCGAAAACGATAGTCACACACAAATTGACGTTATTGGAAAAACAATGCAACTATGCTATTAGAAAAACAAATATTCAAAAAACAATTATTTGCCGTTGAACTTTTGTCAAAACTAGATACCGCTGCTGCTAGCAAGCTAACAAGTTGATTACATATAGTTTATTATACACATTATACAAATTAATAAAACACACAAAACTTCATACAAGCTAACAAGTTGATTACATATAGTTTTGAAAACCAGACCGAACCGGACCAACGTGTTCAACCGGGAACTGGTGTCGCCACCAGTTTTCGTCTAACCAATTAAAGGCATCGAAAACAAATCAGAGAGGATCCGTTAAAATCGATACAAACTGGTAAATCGGGTTTCATCGAGATCTTTTCACGTTCTATTTTGAATGTTATATGAAACACTTACCACAATATCGCATATCATTAATTGTCTGCCGCTAGAAACCAATGCCGCTAGGCACGGGTACTCGTCTAGTATATATATATATATATATATATATATATATATATATATATATATATCATTTCCCTCTTTCTAATAAAAGATGTATCTCTTGTCTTCGATAACATCTACGGTCCTAGAAATGTCATTCAATAATGACACGGGATCATAGATGAAGTTCGAACAATTGATATATTCTTATTTTATAACAGGTGGGTTAAATTCAATCAATGTTCTGTGGTGACATTGATTGAGGGGGAGAATTTTTTCAAGTTATCTCGCTTATATTTGCGCCAGTGTTGGTTATGTTTTATGTTTTGTGCTCAGATGCATGTCGTTGTCTTGTCTTGCCTTAGTGGTGATCTCTGTGTACCCCTGTATTGACTGCTTATTTGTTTCATGGTGTCCATTGTGTTAGTTTGCTTATCTTATTATGATTATCTCTTTATGCTATCTGTGTTAGCTTGCAATCTGATAAGTTCATGAAACAAAAGAGTCTGTAATACACAATGTGATAAGATAGCAACTTGCTTTGTAACGTCTTAGCGACTTATTAAGATTCTTGGATAGCGAGTTTCTAACCATTCACAAAACTACAGGGACTGAAAGTGACAACTTGGTAATCTTGCTTAAACCCTTCTCTATACCCTAGCGACTTGCCTTTTTTTTCTCAAAAACTTAAAAACAATTTTTTTCTCTCTTTCTCTCTCGTGTGTTCTAATCATCGTAGCGACTTGTGTGTGGTATGGCTATCTTGACCTGCTTCTTGTCTTTGTATATAAAGAATATATGCATTTCCTAACTCATTTTCCTTAACAGATTCCACGGATCTTGATCCTCGTCTCTTGCTTCCCTCGTATAGGTTTGTTGATGGATTTGTTGAATGGAACAATTGATATATATGTGTGTTAATGGTTTAAGGGTTTTTTGGATGCACTAGGGTTGTTGTAATTTTCATGATTATATGTATTAATGAATTTGTGAGCGTCTTCTATGAGATTCGATTTGGGTTGTGTTTCTGAAATCGTTTGTGTTTATGGATTAACTGAACGTGTTCCTAATAGTGGTTTGATTGTGTTGAATGGATTGCAACGTTATGTGAATGATATGCTTGTGTTCTTGATAGTGATTTATCTGCTTTGATAATGTTCTTGGTAGCGAGTTGGTGTATAAATTCATCGTGGCGAGTTGCTACTCCTGAATACATTCAAGTTAGCGACTTAGTGAACTGTTTTGTAGCGACTTAGCTGTGTTACTGTTGATGGCGACTTGTCTTTACAAGTTAGCGACTTAGTAAGTTTTCATGTAGCGACTTGGTCTTGTCATTTTTTATAGCAACTTGTCTTTACAAGTTAGCGACTTAGTAATCTTTCATGTAGCGACTTGGCCTTGTTATCTTTGATAGCGACTTGTATTTATAAGATTAGCGACGTGCTAGTTCATTTTTCAAGCGACGACTTGGTTTATTAAAATATTTTAAGGCAACTTGCTAGGATAATCTCATGTTAGCGACTTGATTCAGGATTTCCTGTAGCGACTTGTATTGACAACATACTCTTTGTGACTTGCTATAACATTTTTGTTTGAGCAATTTGTACTTGGATTCTCTTGTAGCAACTTAGTATCACAACTTGTTTCATACAAACTGTTATATCATTTCCACAATTGTATCTTGCCTCATGATATTATTTATTAGTAACTGTGCTTTTAAATAATTTGATTCAAAAACAACTTGTCTCTTGAAAACTGTGTCAAATAAAGCAGTTACCTTGAAAACTTTCTAATGCCACTCAATCTATTTCAATCTGCTTATGGGAACTCTGTCAAATTTGCTACTTGTTGTGTCTATGTCATGAGGTTGGATTCAATGTTACTTATCTAACCATATCTAAACTAACATGCTTTCAATCATTGTTGTTGTATGTGTGTATCTTTAGATATTCAATGGCAAACACAACCTCGTCTCAGAACCTTTCATCTTCTGCTCCACCCAAAGTACTTACTGACAACGAGATACTTCCTGAAGATAAATGGGTAGAGATTGGGAAAAGTAACTGTTATGTGGACATGCAAAAGCTGCAACAAAATCCAATCCTCAAAGTGTCTATTGATATCCTCAAAAACATAAATTTCTTCAGTGCCCTTACCAAGCAATGCACGATTCCTACCATTTACATACAACAATTTTGGAACTCCATTGAATGGGACAAAATCACGGCTCAATATTCCTGCAAACTGGATGATAAGGAATTTGTAATTAATTCTGATATTCTCAACAAGGCCCTAGGAATCACACCCTGTAACCCCACCATACGATCTGAACATCCACCTAGTGCGGTAGAGCTAATAGTCTTTTTGATTGGCTTGGGTTATCAAATTGGCATATCAAGGGCTTCTGGCATCATAACCAGTCACATGTATCAACCCTGGAGAGCAATGACAACAGTTCTCAACTTGTGCTTATCTGGCAAAACATCAGGGTTCGATAAAGTGAGGATTCCCATCCTGCAGATCCTATGGGGTATCGTCAATGGGGTGAATGTGAATGTCTCGGAACGTATCTGGGAAGAATTTTCATTGTCAATGAACACATTTATATCTGATAGAACAAACTTTCAGTATAAAGCTCAGGGTCGAAAGAAAGTTAACAAACTTGTGATTCCTAGCATCAGATTTTCGAAGCTTGTTATCCAGTACTTGCAACAGACTCACAACTTCAACCCTAGGAGTGAATCAGCCCTACATAATGCTAAGGATGAATTTGTTCTGGGTAACCTTAAATATGTTGCTAAAGGTATGGATAAGGAGATCATTGGTCTGGCAATTCCTGATAGTCTTCTCACTGACGATATTAAAAAGATGGATTACTTCAAACTATACAAGAAAAGGGCTTCCAGATCCGGTGTTAATGTTGATGTCTTTCCCACGCCACCACAATCCAAAACTGCTAAGTCTGATTTAGGCTCACAGTCTACGTATGCTACTCTTCCTAAAAAGAGACGTGAAAGGTCTCAACCTACTGCCACCACATCCCAGAAGCAGAAAAGAAAGAAGAAGGAAGTGAAAAAGGGAAACGTTGAGGATACTGAGGTTTCGAGGGGTAATACGAGTTTGATTGATGAAGATGATGCTGCTCTGCAACTAGGAATCAAGCAAAGCCTAGAAAGTCAGAATGTGAGAGCACCATTTGGAGGTGTTGTGCTAAGACAACCTGAACAAGTGCCTCGCCAAACAACACCAATCACACAAGACAAAGGGAAAGGGATTGTTGGTGTAGAGGCCGAACAAGCTGCTCACATGCTTCTGACCTTCTCCTCCTCACCATCAAGAACTATTACTCAATTTGAACTGAAGAAAAGAAGTGTTTAATCATCTTCAGCTCAAGAACTATCTGGATTGGAAAAGGAGGTATCCGAGGCACAAGAAGAAACTCCTGCATCAAGTGATACTCAGACTGATCAAAATGTTGATGAAGGGATGCAAAAAGACTCACAGGAGAACGTTGAATCAAGATCTGATGAGACCAGACATTTGGAAGAACCAAATATGTCTATTGATTCTCTATCCTCATTGAAGAATCTAGATACAGACTTATCTTTTGGTGATCAGTTCTTAAATGACAAACCCTCAGATAACGAACTGTTTATGAAAAATGATGAGAAAGAGGAAGCTGAGTCCATGTACAATGTTGACATTCAGCAAGACACATCAACCACTCCTCTAATGTCAGCACCTATTCAAGCAACCGCACTTCCACCATCCAAACCCAATATTGATCCAGTACAAGTTGTCACTGTCAGTGATACCATCACTCCTCCTGCCTCGCCACCTCTTGCTTCACCTCCTCCACACAAAACGACTGAGCAATTACTCGAAGAGTCTATGACTCGTATTGCAACTATTGAGAAGCATTTTCCTATCGCCGTCAATAATCTTGATAGTCGTGTCAAAAAGCTGGATAATATTAACCTTGATGAGATTGTTACCAAGGCAATAGAAGCTGACATAAAAGATGCAGTTGAATGGGCAATGAAGGCTCCATTACTACAGCGATTCAAAGACTTGCCAATTTCTGATATGAGATCAGCTCTCTCTGAAAGAATGTATGAAGCATGAGAGCATTTGAATGATACGCATAAGAAATTATACGAGGCACTCGAGGAATCAATGAGACGTGATAATTATCAGCAGTTTGTGGAGGATATACGAGAAAGGGAAGACAAGAAGAAAAGAAAGACTGTTCCTGAGAAATCAACTGATAAGTCAGGAGTTCCCAAGCCACCACCACCTCCTCCACCTCCAACTGGAGGAGCTGGAACTTATGGGGCTGGAGGATATTCTTATACAACTTCTGCAGCTCCATCACAACCACCATCTTCACCACCAAAACCCCCCAATCAACCTAGTCCATCAGGAAATCAGGAAACTATGAAGAAATCTGCGGCTTGGACCACGGTTGATTCAAGGTTCACACCCACATCCTCCTCTATTCCTGAAGATCAAGTGTTTCATGAAGAGTCGCATGTCATGGCAGAATCAGAATCAGATGACGATGATTCATCCACCAAGTATATTCCCAAGCCGTCTGAAGATGATTGGTTTGACACATACATGACAGGAGAGCGGTCTAAGCCATCTAGAGTTGCACCTTCAAAGGACACCATTCGAAGTTGGCTCACCGAAGAGATACCTCAGACTCCAGAACCCTCATGGTCCATCCCAGAGACTGACACGATGATCCCCGACAACAACTGGGCTTCAACAATTTCTACTAACTATGAAACCCTAGATGAAGACTCTCTACTTCATGCCACTGGAGACATGGGCAGCTTCATTAAGTGGTTTTGTGAACAGAAGGGAATCTCGTCCATCACTCCAAAGGATCTTGAAGGACAAGCTTTTGAAATTGTCAAGGTTTTTCACTCAGATGCCAATCAGCTCCAATATCAGATGGAAGAATGCCACAAGATGCTAAGTGATAAAGTCAGCGAGCAGATTAGTTGGTTTAATGTAAACATGCCTCTTCCTCTCAGTGTTGAACCTGGACAAGTGACCATTCAGTCTGAATTCTTCTTCAACCGTGATCTAGACTATCTATGTGCTCGCTCTACTGAAAGAAGACCAACTCTATCGATTTCGAAGATGAAAGCTGCTACCTACACAGATTCAGGTCTTGAGCAGATGGTACCTGATCAATTCTGGTCTGACAAAGAACATGTATATGACATCGAGGCCTCATATGGTATTTCTCATTGGTGTTTCAAAAAGAAGCAATTCTACATTAAGAGACATGGAGCGGACAAAAGACGCAAAGGTGTTAGATCCAAGCTACAGATTCTAAGTGTTGTCAGTGTAGAGATCTTCCCAATCTATGGCTATGATTACCTTAAGAAGATCGTTCTTCGAAGAGCAGACCAGAAAGATCATGTGATTGAAGAGAACGACTTCAAACACTTGATGCCAAATGATTTTGAAGATCTCTACCTTCTGAACCTACAAGGACACCTTAATCATCTTCGGGTTCGTGAAAAGAAGGCTCTCTCGGCTGCCGTCAACCTTTGGATCAGGGGCTTAGTCATTCAAAAAAGGGTTGAGGATTTTCAACTAGGAATAGAAAGCTACCAAACCTGGGTCAACCTTACAAATCCACAATGGAACGCCTCAGGACATGAATTTCATCACGAAAATAGAGTTCTTGACACCCCTAGAGCCGTCATCTTCACCGACAGATACGAGACTCGCATGCTAATGAGACTGTGTGAACTCTACAAATTCAGTGATGGTACTCTCAAAATGGTCGAAGAGGAATTGAACTCTAGAGTGATCGAAATCAAAACTGATATGAAGCCGTGGAACAATACAAAATTCTGGTCTGATGAGGATTTGAAAAGGTGTGAGGATTTCATTGCTGCGATCAGGCGAAGACTTAAGACTCGAATGATCTTCCGCAACCTTGAAAGCTTTGTGGGTGGTAGATTTCGTGAAGGTCACTACATGCTGCTTCAAAGAACTGAATGAAGACTTCTTCCGGAAGTAGTTTTGTACTTTTTATGTGTAAAATATGGTGTATGAACTATGAACAACTATATTGTATGTAATAGTGTTAGATTATGTATTGAGGTTTCCCTTTGCGTGTATAAAGGGAACCTCAGTATTGTCCACTTCAGATCATATAAAACCGGACACATTTTTCTCCAACAAATGTTTTATTTCATACATATTTAAATCACTTGAGATCCAAAATCTCAAAGGATTTGAAATTTTTGATCGGGGGAGAATATGTGATATAAATATGAAAGATGATAAAAGATGACCATTTTTGTCTCAATGTGCATACTACTCTCCCATATGTGCTAAACGCTTTCGAATCTCGAAGCACATATTGAGGGGGAGCACTTCAAAAGAAAACAAACTTTCAAGGTACAAAACAAAACCTCTTAAGTTTCAATAAAAAGTACCTTGATTGATTTTCTAATGATTTCAGTATGGCTATATGATCGTGAATGTGCTTCTTAGAACTCTTTCCCTCTAATATGTGCAAAAATCTTTCAAACTTCGAGGCACATATTGAGGGGGAGAAAACTTTTGAAAACCTCACCCTTCCTCAATATGTTTTATCTACTCAAATTGATTGGGAAGTGATGATGATCATTTTAGAAAATGTTAATCAAAAGATTGGACCTTTCATTCATAATCTTACGATTTCAAAGATCTCTTGCCTCCATGTGCTAAACAATTTCTGAATTTTATGCATATGTTGAGGGGGAGCATTTCTAAAATATCAAAACAATTAAGATACAAAATACTTTGATTTTATATCACAAGTATCTTGATTGATTTTCAAATGGTTTTCAATTGGTTTCAAGGCGGAAGAACTATATCAAAAGACCAACCAACTTTACTTTATGCATGGTGATATAAGGATGATAAGGTTAGGTTGAGGTCCAATGATCCGCCAGAGCCGGAGGGATCTACCCAGGGACAAAACCACTTGATAGTGTAGAGTCCTTAGGTATATTGAAAAAAGGAGAAAAATGAGATATGGGAAGAGTGCGGACTAAAACTGAGCTAGTACTAGAATAAACCCAACAAGGTTCTAGTTATGAAGTTTCGGTAAGCACTGAAGGGGTTGAAGAATGAAAAAGAAATTAAATGTGAAAAAGGGTGAAAAGAAATAGCCCTCCATTTATTCAACCTTAGGGCAGAAACCGGGTTCAATTCATATGCTACTGGTGGTTACCAAGGTAACATCGGTATTGAAGACAAGACGTCATGGACCCAGTGACGCACTGCACTACATCTTCCAAAACCACTCAAGTTCCTCTTAAAAGGAATTATTTTATTCTCATGGGGAACCAACATTATCTATTGACTTTCTCTTAGAGTTTGTTGATATTGAAGAAGGAGACCCTCTCCCTAGTCTCTGGCTTAGGAACCAAATATGCACAATTGAGTCTAGAGCCACGAGATCATCTACAAATCTCATTAGGACACTTTCAATGAAGACTCTCCGTTTCACACATTGTGGAAAGGGAGATTATATCTTATGAGTCCTACGCATTATCCTTGTGGTATTGCCAGAACATCTGAGTGATATGCAAACATATTCACAATGAAGATGGAAAGCCTTCTGGAGCCAACATCAAACAAGCTCCTGGTGGGTGGCATGTGAGATCTATTCAATAGATCAACCATGTGACAACTGAGCAGAAACAATGGGGCGATTCAATCTTTTGAATCAATGCTGGTTCAGGTTATGGATTGACGGATACCTTTGAAAAACCGGCCGTTGTGCTTAAAAAACTCTTTTCCTTAGCACATCGACTATGTACTAAATTTTCAAAATAAAAGGTGTTTATGATTGATAATTGATTTTCCTTAAAACCTTCGTTGTATTGCAAAAGAAATTTCTATTGAGCAGTACACAATTGTTTTTCAAATCTCTTCTCATCAATCAGTGAATCTCATTTCGCTGGTTCACTCACTCCGTGTTGTCTTCTTTGAGACGTTCCGGTTTGAGAACAACTAGAGCAGCTGCGAAACCCTGTCAAGGAAATTCTTCGAAATTATACCTGATCACAGGCAGTACTTGTACTGATCAACGGGGAACCGTGGGCCGTGTACCTCAATTCTACAAAAGTGATCAAAGACACTCTTGTGCGCTTTATTGCTAACTGTTTTATGCAGGAACACCCGACGTTTGCAGCTGATCAGAATGAAGCGGTCAATCCCAAGCCGCATGCTCACACATCACATTCATTTCCAAAGAAATCATGATTGGTGCATCAATGACTCTGATATTATCACTCCATGCTTCTGCTACGCTGCTGCCAATATCATAAATCAACGAAAGTATAACAACCCGCTATTTTTCAGGTCCTTACTCAACCTCAAACTCGAAACTATTTACTTGGGATATTTAAATTTTCACTTTTATGCCGCTAAATGATTTTAAACATGAACCAGCATCAAACAAAATTTAGTCTACGTAAGATATGTACCATGTGACTTTTATAATAATGTTTTAATTGTAAACGTATTTTATTTGTTTATATATATTTTTTTAGTTTTACGTAAAACGTTTACGTTTGCATTTTACGTAAATGCCAAGTTACCCAACACTTCACTACCATTCTTATACTTACATACCTACAACTTATACTATCAAAAGCTACATAAACTACCCACTTGACATTCTAGATGATCGGTTCTAAATTGTAGTAGTGCAAACAAATGAATTCTTGTTCTAAAACTTCACACTTACTACTCCTAGCTCTACACAAATTCTAAACTAAGCATGTGATGCTTTCTCTTTTTTCCCAACATGCACGCCACCCCTATATGCAGCCACCTTCCAAATTCAGCCCTACACACTCTTTGAACATAGGAAAATACCTTTGACTAGCTCCAAAGTTACAACTTTTTAAGAACCTTTTATTGACTTTAATTTTCACATACTCATTTTCACACTCAAAACTCACAAATCACTCTTTTTATTCCCTGTCCATTATACGACAGTAGCAAGGCTGAGATTTGGCATTTGATTTGGAAAATACATGGTTTAATTATTAGTATAAGGGTGTGAATTATAAGCTAGGGTTGAAGTTCTTGAATATTGGGTTCTGGTTAAACCTTCTTGATCATCCGACACACAAATCATCCATCCTTTTTGTGAGCCATATAAACTCATTTTCATCCATTTTATACATTTCATACATCATTTATGTTCTCACATGTTATTATACACTTGCGATGTTGAAATTTTTGCTTAGAAACCTTGAAACAAAACATACCCATGCTGTCTAAATTTTACGCCTCACGAATGCACTTAAATAAAATAGTTACACATTTTCTTTTGAAAATCTGAATTAACCATACTTATATATAGGTGTTATGATGTACCACGTCCAATTTCGAAATTTTAGAAAAAGGTTTACTACTTAAAGTAATCGCAACAAGTTATGTTGTCCAGAATCAACACTTTTCTGAGCTCTGAAATTTAATCAAGATAACAGCCCACTTCGAGACATTTTGGCTAAAAATGATAAACTAGAAAGTGTTAGGGAACATCTTAAATTAGATTTAGGGAGTTGAATGGAGCCGTGACCGATAAATAACGAAGGAAATACGGCTAAAACCCGACACGACAAATTTCTGTTTTCTGGCAGTAGTGACCTCAGTACCTAAATCGATTAAACTGTACTAATTGGCACATGGGAAAAATAAATGGAGACCAGATTTGGAAACTAGATTAAATGTAGATAATTTTAGGCTTTTGAAACGCATAATTTCATTGAGAAACGAGTGAGCTACGAGTCTTTTAACTCGACAAAAGCTGTTTGGAAAACACTATAAAAGGGCTGAATATTTTCGGTTGAAATATTTGTTTAAAAACGAGTTATCATGGATTAAGGTTTGTAAAAATCAAGAGTAGACATATAGACTTGAGTTTAGTAATTTGAAACACTAGAAACGGACCCTTTTTGAAAAAGATACGAACCCGTAAAGTTGGACAATTTCTGTCCCGTTTTTATGTACCGCAGCCCCGTAATTGACCCAAAAAGCCTCGAAAACCATGTCCACAGTAGCGTTTGCCAGCATATATTGAAACTAGACATAATTAGTTAAATTTAGGAAGTCGAATGAATAAAAACGGGCTTATAACGAAGAAACTATGGACTTTTGAATTTATAAAATCACATATATAAACTTTCAGCACACTATTTTCGGAATGTTCCAACAACCTATGTTTGAGTCTGTTTTTGACACATTTAGAGTTGGATTCGTGAGGAGCGCCAGTGAACCTTTTTACAGCTCTCGCGGTATATTCAACATAGGAACTCGAATCAAGCCAAACCGATAAGTAACGAATTAATTATGACCATCAAAAGTTGGACGAAAATCACTTTTATATACTTTTTACAAAATAACCATGTAACGTCAAAAATTGCATTTATCATGTTTGAGTCATAAAAAACCTCATCGCAAGTGTATAAGAACTATTTTTCATTTTTAAAACTCATATGCATATAGTATATCATATTTTTCTAAAACGACTTAATTATTTAGGTCGTGGTTAAGACTTTTGGATTACATTTCAAGTTTTCACATTTGTTACCGTTATCATTGCTTGCTAAGGTGAGTTCTGGTAGCCTCTTTTTCATAATGTTTTCCTTGGGGGAAAATGGTACTCAAATAATGTTTTAACTGTTTTTTATGTTGTGCTAAACTGTTTACATGTTTTTGGACAATATGTGCGTTTGATTGATATATGTGACCACTTTGTGATGATAAATTGTGTTTCATGTATGCGCAACTGTTTAACTCCGTTTGGAGCCGAAACAAGTTGATAGTACTATCTGGGGTAGCTCCCCACTATTTGTAACATGTGTGTAACATTATTGGTAGGTTCAGTTGTCGCTAGCACTGCGTTTCATATTCATATATCTTGCTCACTATTGTCCTACACACTGCTATGCACAGCTTCATGGTTTAACTCTTAAACCTACGAGCTCACCAACTTTATGTTGACGTTTTCGAGTATCCATTTTCAGGTGTTAAGAATGAAGTTGCATGGAAGGTTGAGTATTGGCCTGACCTAGCTGACATAAGACAAGACTCTACCGGGCTGTGTTCCCGAGGAGTTGTGCATTTGGAAATGCCCCCTTAAGACTTAATTATTGTGAACTTATGTAGTAAGACTTGTATCCACCGTATTATGGATCATTGTAACTTTGACTTGTGTCGTGATGAATGCATTTAGTATTTCTCTATTTTGACACCTTGTGTTCTTGGTTATGAAGTCATACCCCGTAAATGTCATTCCGCTGCGCCATTTTTGGGGTGTGACAGATTGGCATCAGAGCCTTGGTTATAGAGAATTAGGTGGTTTAACCTAGACTATAACCTAGGAACCTTCATATAGTTTGCATTTTAGGACCTACATGTGCGGTTATGTGTTAGTGCCCAGTATTAGACCTTAGGAACCCTTCCTGAATTGAGTCAACTTATTTTCAAACCCTTTTAAGTTCTTAAACAACTTGCACCTAAATTTCAAGACTGTTCTTGTTTGATTGGGTTGCGAAATTTATATGGGTGCATGTTGTTAATCAACTTAATGGATTTGAGGAATTGGCTTAAGGGTGATGCGTGCCAAACCGTCAAGTTTTCTCACGCAAGCCGACCACTTGTGAATGGCCGACTGTAAGAAACTTAAAACGGTTTAAACACGAATGCAATGAAGATCTGAGGAGTATAGTGTTTCCCCGGGTCGTTATGTCCCAGCGAGCTATGCAATGGATCACCCTACGAATAGTGATCGAGAAATTTGAACGAAAAAGGGATTTGATAATGATTTATAACTAGAAAAAGCCAACAAATTACAACGGCTTAAATGCAAATTAAAGAAAGTTAAAAAGATAAAAATATTAAATAAATGCTATCACTATATTTAAAAAGATAAAAATATTATAAAACTTAATTTAAAAACTACGTAGCGTACAACAGAAAATGTAAAACTTATAAAATATAAATCCTAAAAATATGAAAAATACATTTTTACAATCCTAATGATAAAAGAAAATTTTTAGAAAAAGAAAAGTATTTTTATAACTAATTATCTAATTATTATTAATTAAAAACTATTTTTAACTATTAAATATTAACCTAAAATACAAGAAATTAGGAAATAAAGCTAGAAAAATAAAATTAAGACTTAGAAAAATCTAAAATATCAAAAGAGAATTTTCAAAACTATTTTTGTATTTTTCTGAATATTTTTGTATTTTCTAGGAATTAAAAACTATTAAAAACTAATTAAATTATTTAAAAATACAAATTTAACTAAGAAAAATCTAGAAAAATATTTTTTTGGCTTTTTATATTTATCTTAACTTAAGAAAATTGAAAAATTATTTTTTTGAACCTTTTTCTTAATTTTTTGTATTAATTGCTAATTAAAAATGCTTAAAAACTAATTTAAATTAAGAAAAATGCTAAACTGACTTGGAAAAATCTGAAAAATTCAAGTTGAGTCTAAAATAATGTACTGAATCAAGGAAAAATGGAAAAATAGGTGGTTGTGTAGAGGAATTAGGAACTGATGGCACAAGTGCTTAGAAATAAGCACTTGGAATAAGCTAATGAGCACCAAGGGCCACCAAACTGAAACAAAGGCTAAAATATGCTAAAAGAACCTAAAAGCAACAAGAAACAACAAGCCTTGACCTCTGATTTGCAAGTTGCTAAGATTTGGCTAGTTGAGCAATAAGCTAAAAACAGTTTTAGGTGGCAACTTTGAGCTTATGCACAAGCTACCAGATAAGCTGAAAAGGAAAACCAGTACTTGGGACTAGGAGAAGACCTGGCCAAGAACCTTAAAACTAAAAACTAGACCTAGAGGTGCTCAGATGAGCTCTGTGCAAGAGTTGCAAAAACTGCACAAGCCCTGTGCAGTCTCAGTGCCCTGCACAGGGCACATAAGCCCTCATTCACAAGCTCAAATGAAGCTCATAGAAAATTTCTAAAAATACACAAAAATCATAACAATAAACTAGACCAGTAGAAGTTTTTAAGGCAACAAGTTTCTCTTAATTTGGCTCAGAAATGAGTAAATGAAAAATCCTCCTAGGTTGGCCAAAACTGACTTTTATGCAATTTGACTTTTTGAGCAATTATGAAAAGTTGACTATTTTGAACTTTGATTCTAGATTTAAGGACTGCAATTGATGTTAAATGATGAAACAAGGCTAATGCAAGCTATATCTAAGATGTACAAACACAAAACAAGATTTTGATCTTGCAAAATCACAACAGACAAGCTTGTGGGACAGATTAATGGGAATTCTGACTATGAGTGTTTGTAGATGCAAATTTAAGACAGCATTGGATATATAAGAGTTAAACAAACATGAAGCAACAATAATCCACCACTGCACTAACCTAAATGACAGCTAAATCAGCAATTCCAAACACCCTTTATACCAACTGTTTTGAACTTTGAATGAGATTAAACACTACATTATCCAATATTATGGACTAAACTGAGATTAGATAACCTAATTACAACTAATGAACAAGTTTAAGATACTCAATGGCTATAGATTACACATACAAGTACAAAATGCAAACTGGCTAGAAATTGAAAAATGAAATTCAAACTCACTTGGGTCCAGCTCATGTAGCAGGCTAAAACCAGGACTAAAACTACTCTAACCTAACTAAATCCAACCCAATTCCACTCACTGCATCACCAAAACACCATTTCCATACCATTCTTGATGTACAGTTGACTTGTGTTGACCATAACCCATATTATTTGAAACTGTAATGTGAGCTTATACAAAGCTTATAAGGAGCTTAGATAAACTTGTTCAAGCTTAAAATATGCTACTAATAACTTTGAAAATAGAATTTGAAACTGTAACAGTGCAACAGTGAACAACAAACTTGAAATTCATAAGAAAACTTGGATTGATACTCAAAAGCTTAATACAATGATTTTTTAACTTGAATGTGATACCTGGAAACTAAAATTACAACATTTTGATTAAACTACAACATTAATTTTAAAAAATGACATTAAAGAAAAAACTTAAAACTAGCTACTCGCTTCCTTCTTGCAACTCTTCTCTCTTTTATATGCAAAATGCTTCTCCCACTTGTTCTGAATAAATCCCATCTTTAATCTCCACCATTGGATGAAAAAATATGATCTTGGCCATTGATTGGTTTTTGGCGGGAAATGGGCTTTTGACAGTTGGGGTTGAAACTAGCAACTAGGGGGGGGGTTGGAGGTAGGTATGATGAGGAGGGGGAGACAAAGTGTGGAGTAGGGTGGAGTGATGTTGGGTTGCAAAAAAAGGGTTGCAGACAGGATGGTCGGGGAAGAAGGAAAAAGGCGGGTAGGGGCTAGGTTTGACCAGATATTGACTTGGGCAGTATTATGAAGGGGGTCAAAATGGTAAGGGTCCAAAAGTAATAAGGCAGGGGTCACTTAGGGTTTAGACAAGGTCCAAAGGGTTGAAAGGGCTCAATAATAACAAGGACCTAATGTGTAAATTCAGAATTTCAAGGGACCACTCCTGTCAATTATGCAAAGTTGTTCCAAGGACTAAAAGTGACAAGTTTCAATAATGCAATGACTAAACTTGACATTTTCCAATTTTCCAAGGACTAATTTTACCAAATTTTAAACTTGGAGGACCAAACTTGTAATTTTCTCAAACTTTTGATATTTTTCACCAAAGGACTAAATTTGACAAGTTATGATTTAAAAAGGACCTTTGGAGATTTTACTTTTGAAATTATGTGCTCAGGGACTGTTTTTGACAACTTTAGAAACTTGGGGGACTGAAACTGCCAATTATGCAAACTTAGCTCATTTTTCATCTGATTTTAAACATTTTGCATCTGAAACATATAAAATGCAATTTTGGAATATTTTCAGTATTTTGATGCATTTCTGAGCATTTTTAAACGTTTTGCAGTTCAGATTTAACCAAAAATGATGAGTATTTGCACACTCATCAATCCCCCACACTAAACTATTGCTAGTCCCTAGCAATCTTTTGAGAAAAAACATAATGGATTTGAAACTCTTTACCAAAAGCCATTACTTCTGGAGTAGCCAAATGTTTTAGTTCAAGTAAGAACCATGGTACACCGATAACCATGTGATTTTGAGCAAACCACCAGCTTTCAACGGATTTGGCTTGTCTTTACCAGAAGCCGTTTGCTCTGGACTAGCCAACTCTTAGATAAATTATCAGAATTATCTTTGGTGAGCTGATTACCAATTATGGGTTTTCCACTGCCTTTACCACAAGCCATAATCTTGCGGGCTAGCCAACTCTTTACTAATTAAAGATATGGTGAGTTGAGAACCATACAATTTTGGGCAAATTGCAAGCCGTAAACGGATTTGATATATCTTTACCAAGAGCCGTTTGCTCCTGGATTAGCCAATCCTTTTGTTTATTAGACATGGCGGACTGATAACCAATTGAGTAAGTGCAAAACACTTACTCCAAAAAAAATTTTGGCCAAAAACGGGGGAATTAGGCGGTATAATTATATAATAAAATTCGTGAGAATTCCCCCCCACACTTAGAAATGAATATTGCCCTCAATATTCAAAGTACCGGCGGTTATGCCGAAACAAAGAACGTAAAAGGGAAATACTACGGCCATTATTTTGAAAGATTTTTTTTTTTTTTTTTTTTTTTTTTTTTTTTTTTTTTTGAAAACTTATATATATAACATGTGGGGCAACTCCCCCACACTAGGGTGGGACACACGGGTGAAAACCCATGTTTAGCTACTGTTTTTGATTACCGAGTCGCTAGCTTGACTCGACCCCGAATTCATTGGTTCATGGGGAAGCAAAGTGGAAGAAACAATCTCCATCGGACTTTCATTCAAGATGTTTGGATAAACATTGAAGTATGTGAAAGTTCCACACCGATGAGATATACATAGAACCGGCTCAAAAATGATAAATGAAAATGCCGGGGTCAAAGATAGTGTCTTCATTCCCGAAGGAGTGAAGATGAAGAGAAATCACCAGATATTTGAGGAAAGGAAGAAAGGTTTTGATAACAATCAAGATCCATTCTTCATCCTCAAATGTAGACATATCGGGAAGAAGGGTGAGGGTAGTATCATTAATAAGCATACTCATATGATAAAGTACACCTTCCTCCGAGCCAATATCATCCTCAAGATCAAAATAGAAATGATCATGTTCCGGAGGAGATATGTCATGAGAGAGTTCACCGGAGAACTCTTCATGATGAGAATCATTCACATGAAGTGAATTTGTGAATTCTTGTTCCATTGTGGGCTCATCACTATCCTTAATCTGAGTATCAAAGAGTGGATTCTCAGAAATTAAAGTGAATTCAGAGTCGAATTCAAATAGAGGATTGGTGAAAGTAGCTTTGAATGTTTCGGGAACAAAGTGATCAACATTCTCTATTGGACTGTTGGGATAAGAAGTGAGTGAACGATCATCATCAAGGGGACTTTCAGTCTCTCCCAGATCGGCTTCGAAATCAAAGAGTGGATTGATGTGAGTGAGTTCATCGGTGAACTCCTCAAGAAGATGATCAGCATCAGATTGTGGAAGTGATGCCTCAACGTACTCGATGTTTCCAAAGGAAGCACAATCGTCGCTAAAATCGGAAAAAGTTTCCAAATGATCATTTGAACACTCAAGAGGGGAAAGAGAATCACACATATGATCAGGAGTTCCCTGTGACTCTCTCGGGATTGGGACAAGGTTCTCAACACTAGACTTTATGAATTCGTCCGATTCCTTTTCAGGAACAGTGTCAAGATGCTCGTCCCCCATGTTCAGAGAGTGAGTGGGAGCTTCGGGTGTGATAGCAGTTGTTTGAGAAGGAATCTCAACTGCTGGGATATCATTTGATGAACTTGATGAATTTTTATAAAATTGAAGGATATCAAGTGTATCCTCATCATCACTGTCATCAGGAATGAAACGAAATTGAGAGCTAGATCTGGCTGCTTTTTCTTTTGCAATTGATTCCTTAATAGATTTTTCAAACGCAATTTTGGAATTTATTTTAGCAGCCTGCTCTTCAGCTAACAATTCTTCCATGGATTTTGGATTATCTTGGGAATGTTTACATTCCTTCAAATCTTTCACTAAATCCAAAAGATCAAGGAGAAGATTTTGAGGAAGTGGATCAGGCTGAGGTGGTGCCTGATTCATTTGGTACTGTAGAGGTTGGTCATGATACGAAGAGTCGTAATTGTTACAAGGAAATGGATTCCTTGTTTGACAATCAGAGCTAAAGTGAGGACCTCCACAATACTCACAACAGTAAAACTGATGTGGTTGTGAGTCATATGTGTGGTAGTCATAATTGTTATCAGGAACCTGCTCATAGACAAGCGTGTTTCCCAATGGACAATCAGAACTGGAGTGTGAACCACCACAACACTCACAACAGTAAAACTGCTGAGTCTCACAGTGTAGTAGCTGATGGAATAAATCCGTTGTGTTATGGTAAGAATAGGGATCTTGGTTATAGACAGACCCGTTTCCTGACTCCACCATGCTACAGCTGGGACAATTGCCACCATTATAAGGACCACCACACCATTGACAACCAAGAGGGTGAGGATAAGACATAGAAAGAATCAAATATTTTCAGAGGGGTAGGGATGAAGAATCAAAGATGTGAGAGGGTAAAGATGGATATTTTTGGATTTTTGGATAAACATTATGCAAAAACAAAGAATGAAAATCTTTTTGGATTTTTGATTTTTAAAAGAGAATATAAACACATACAGATGGTATGAACAAAGAGTGAATATTCAAATCACTAATCTGCTAGACGGAAGATAATCAGCACAGCTCCCCGGCAGCGGCGCCAAAAATTTGATGCGTGCCAAACCGTCAAGTTTTCTCACGCAAGCCGACCACTTGTGAATGGCCGACTGTAAGAAACTTAAAACGGTTTAAACACGAATGCAATGAAGATCTGAGGAGTATAGTGTTTCCCCGGGTCGTTATGTCCCAGCGAGCTATGCAATGGATCACCCTACGAATAGTGATCGAGAAATTTGAACGAAAAAGGGATTTGATAATGATTTATAACTAGAAAAAGCCAACAAATTACAACGGCTTAAATGCAAATTAAAGAAAGTTAAAAAGATAAAAATATTAAATAAATGCTATCACTATATTTAAAATGATGTTTTTGCTTTTATGTTTTTATAAAACTTAATTTAAAAACTACGTAGCGTACAACAGAAAATGTAAAACTTATACAATATAAATCCTAAAAATATGAAAAATACATTTTTACAATCCTAATGATAAAAGAAAATTTTTAGAAAAAGAAAAGTATTTTTATAACTAATTATCTAATTATTATTAATTAAAAACTATTTTTAACTATTAAATATTAACCTAAAATACAAGAAATTAGGAAATAAAGCTAGAAAAATAAAATTAAGACTTAGAAAAATCTAAAATATCAAAAGAGAATTTTCAAAACTATTTTTGTATTTTTCTGAATATTTTTGTATTTTCTAGGAATTAAAAACTATTAAAAACTAATTAAATTATTTAAAAATACAAATTTAACTAAGAAAAATCTAGAAAAATATTTTTTTGGCTTTTTATATTTATCTTAACTTAAGAAAATTGAAAAATTATTTTTTTGAACATTTTCTTAATTTTTTGTATTAATTGCTAATTAAAAATGCTTAAAAACTAATTTAAATTAAGAAAAATGCTAAACTGACTTGGAAAAATCTGAAAAATTCAAGTTAAGTCTAAAATAATGTACTGAATCAAGGAAAAATGGAAAAACAGGTGGTTGTGTAGAGGAATTAGGAATTGATGGCACATGTGCTTAGAAATAAGCACTTGGAATAAGCTAATGAGCACCAAGGGCCACCAAACTGAAACAAAAGGCTAAAATATGCTAAAAGAACCTAAAAGCAACAAGAAACAACAAGCCTTGACCTCTGATTTGCAAGTTGCTAAGATTTGGCTAGTTCAGCAATAAGCTAAAAACAGTTTTAGGTGGCAACTTTGAGCTTATGCACAAGCTACCAGATAAGCTGAAAAGGAAAACCAGTACTTGGGACAAGGAGAAGACCTGTCCAAGAACCTTAAAACTAAAAACTAGACCTAGAGGTGCTCAGATGAGCTCTGTGCAAGAGTTGCAAAAACTGCACAAGCCCTGTGCAGTCTCAGTGCCCTGCACAGGGCACATAAGCCCTCATTCACAAGCTCAAATGAAGCTCATAGAAAATTTCCAAAAATACACAAAAATCATAACAATAAACTAGACCAGTAGAAGTTTTTAAAGCAACAAGTTTCTCTTAATTTGGCTCAGAAATGAGTAAATGAAAAATCCTCCTAGGTTGGCCAAAACTGACTTTTATGCAATTTGACTTTTTGAGCAATTATGAAAAGTTGACTATTTTGAACTTTGATTCTAGATTTAAGGACTGCAATTGATGTTAAATGATGAAACAAGGCTAATGCAAGCTATATCTAAGATGTACAAACACAAAACAAGATTTTGATCTTGCAAAATCACAACAGACAAGCTTGTGGGACAGATTAATGGGAATTCTGACTATGAGTGTTTGTAGATGCAAATTTAAGACAGCATTGGATATATAAGAGTTAAACAAACATGAAGCAACAATAATCCACCACTGCACTAACCTAAATGACAGCTAAATCAGCAATTCCAAACACCCTTTATACCAACTGTTTTGAACTTTGAATGAGATTAAACACTACATTATCCAATATTATGGACTAAACTGAGATTAGATAACCTAATTACAACTAATGAACAAGTTTAAGATACTCAATGGCTATAGATTACACATACAAGTACAAAATGCAAACTGGCTAGAAATTGAAAACTGAAATTCAAACTCACTTGGGTCCAGCTCATGTAGCAGGCTAAAACCAGGACTAAAACTACTCTAACCTAACTAAATCCAACCCAATTCCACTCACTGCATCACCAAAACACCATTTCCATACCATTCTTGATGTACAGTTGACTTGTGTTGACCATAACCCATATTATTTGAAACTGTAATGTGAGCTTATACAAAGCTTATAAGGAGCTTAGATAAACTTGTTCAAGCTTAAAATATGCTACTAATAACTTTGAAAATAGAATTTGAAACTGTAACAGTGCAACAGTGAACAACAAACTTGAAATTCATAAGAAAACTTGGATTGATACTCAAAAGCTTAATACAATGATTTTTTTAACTTGAATGTGATACCTGGAAACTAAAATTACAACATTTTGATTAAACTACAACATTAATTTTAAAAAACGACATTAAAGAAAAAACTTAAAACTAGCTACTCGCTTCCTTCTTGCAACTCTTCTCTCTTTTATATGCAAAATGCTTCTCCCACTTGTTCTGAATAAATCCCATCTTTAATCTCCACCATTGGATGAAAAAATATGATCTTGGCCATTGATTGGTTTTTGGCGGGAAATGGGCTTTTGACAGTTGGGGTTGAAACTAGCAACTAGGGGGGGTTGGAGGTAGGTATGATGAGGAGGGGGGAGACAAAGTGTGGAGTAGGGTGGAGTGATGTTGGGTTGCAGAAAAAGGGTTGCAGACAGGATGGTCGGGGAAGAAGGAAAAAGGCGGGTAGGGGCTAGGTTTGACCAGATATTGACTTGGGCAGTATTATGAAGGGGGTCAAAATGGTAAGGGTCCAAAAGTAATAAGGCAGGGGTCACTTAGGGTTTAGACAAGGTCCAAAGGGTTGAAAGGGCTCAATAATAACAAGGACCTAATGTGTAAATTCAGAATTTCAAGGGACCACTCCTGTCAATTATGCAAAGTTGTTCCAAGGACTAAAAGTGACAAGTTTCAATAATGCAAGGACTAAACTTGACATTTTCCAATTTTCCAAGGACTAATTTTGCCAAATTTTAAACTTGGAGGACCAAACTTGTAATTTTCTCAAACTTTTGATATTTTTCACCAAAGGACTAAATTTGACAAGTTATGATTTAAAAAGGACCTTTGGTGATTTTAATTTTGAAATTATGTGCTCAGGACTGTTTTTGACAACTTTAGAAACTTGGGGGACTGAAACTGCCAATTATGCAAACTTAGCTCATTTTTCATCTGATTTTAAACATTTTGCATCTGAAACATATAAAATGCAATTTTGGAATATTTTCAGTATTTTGATGCATTTCTGAGCATTTTTAAACGTTTTGCAGTTCAGATTTAACCAAAAATGATGAGTATTTGCACACTCATCAATGGAATATAGGTTAGATGGCGTGAAGTGATGATGATAAGAAAATGTGGCATGATGTTATTCTAAAAATGCATGGCCAACGTTTTTATAGTAACATGATGCGACATGAACTTATCAAATTCATGGATCGTCAAATAGAAAGATGGACATAGGACTGCGACACGTATACCGACCTACCATACCTCCCTCCTAAAAAATGTTTATCAATGTCCCCCCTGATAGAAATCATGCCTCCAAGAAGATCGACTCGAGTTAACCATGGTGGTGCAGCCCAGAGAGGTGGAAGGACTGGTGGACGAGGAGGTAGAAGAGGTGGTCGCGGCACTGGAAATGATGATAACAACAATGAAAACCATGACTTGTCCGCCATGATCATCGAGAAACTACAGGGTTTCCTACCCACTATCGTCACCCAAGTTGGCGATCACATCAGTAACCTAGGGAACAACGGAAGCGGGAATAACCATGCAGACAACGGCGCTGGAAGTGACCACATAACGACAACAACAAAAATGATGGCAACAACAATAATGGTAGAAAAGGATGCTCGTACAAGGAATTTTCACCATGCAAACCGGTGGACTTTGATGGCAACAGAGGTGCGTTAGCTTATACCCGATGGGTTGAAAAGATGGAGTCGGTGATCGACATAAGTGATTGTGCGACCCACCAAAAGGTGAAGTATGCCACATGTTCATTGGTTGGGAAGGCATTGACTTGGTGGAACACGCAAATTCAAGCCAGAGGTAGAGAAGCTGCCATAGGCATGACTTGGGATGACTTTAAGGCCTTTTTGAAAGAGGAGTATTGCCCAAACAATGAAATGCAAAAGTTAGAGAATGAGTTCTGGAACCACGCTATGGTGGGAGCTGGTCACGCTGTTTACACGGATCGGTTCCATGAACTAGCCAAGTTGGTTCCTCATCTAGTTACTCCTGAGTCCAAGAGAATTGAGAGGTACATCTATGGGTTAGTTCCTGATATTCGCGGGATGGTGAAAGCGACTGAACCTGCTACTATTCAGAGTGCGATACTGAAATCTGCAACCTTAACAGATGAAATGGTCAGGAATGGGAAGTTGTCCAAGAGTGGTGATAAGAGGAAGGCTGTGAGCGAGCCAAGTAAACAAGAAGGTGCAAAGGGTGACAATAAGAAAGCGAAATGGGGAAAAGGATTCGTAGCAACAACCACGGAAAAGAAAGGTTATGTGGGTTCTCACCCCAAGTGTGCCAAATGTAAGTACCATCACCCGGAGACTACGCCATGTTAAGTGTGTTTCAATTGCAAAAAGGGTGGTCACATGGCAAAAGATTGTCGGGCAGTCGCTAAACTAGTGGCACCAATAAATACCGTTAACCCAAGGGCATGTTATGAATGTGGAAACCCGAATCATCTTAGGAACGCGTGTCCTAGGTTGAATGGGACACGGGGACAAGTTCAGAACAACCAGAATCAGGCTTTAACAATTGGTGGAAACAATGCAAACCGTGGTAACAATGGTAACCCAACTCGTGGTCGAGCATTTGTGATGAACGCTGAAGAAGGACGTCAGGACCCGAACATCATGACGGGTACGTTCTCTTTAAACGACCACTATGCTACTGTGCTATTTGATTCTGGTGCCGATTATAGTTTTGTCTCCACTAAATTCATGCCTTTGTTAAATATGGAACCCGATAGACTAGACTTTAGTTACGAAATTGAAATAGCAAGTAGTCAAAGGGTAGAAACAAATGAGATCGTTCGCAGGTGCAAACTAGAATTAGAAGACCGTACCTTTAGGATCAACTTAATACCAATCGGATATGGAAGCTTCGACGTGATTGTGGGAATGGACTGGTTGTCCAAGCATAAGGCTGAAATAGTGTGTCATGAGAAGATGATCCGAATACCACTACCAAATGGTGAGTTTCTTAAGGTCTATGGAGAGACACTTGAATAAAAAGTGAGACACCTCACGAGCATGAAAGTAGACGTGCAGAAACTAGGAGATATCCCAATCATACAAAATTTCCCAGAAGTATTTCCCGACGACCTACCCGGATTACCCCCTTCACGAGAAGTTGAATTTCGGATAGACCTAATTCCTGGAGCAATGCCAGTTGCAAAGTCTCCCTATCGCTTAGCACCCACTGAAATGGAGGAGTTGTCTAATCAACTCAAGGAACTCCAAGACAAAGGTTTCATTCAACCTAGTTCTTTGCCATGGGGAGCACCAGTATTGTTTGTCAAGAAGAAGGATGGTTCGTTTAGAATGTGCATTGACTACCGGGAATTGAACAAACTACCTATTAAGAACCGTTACCCTCTCCCGAGAATTGATGACTTGTTTGATCAACTGCAAGGCTCACGATACTTCTCCAAGATAGATCTTTGTTCCGGCTACCATCAGTTACGAGTACACAAAGACGACATCCCAAAAACTGCGTTTAGAACTCGATATGGTCATTTCGAGTTTACGGTTATGCCTTTTGGATTGACAAATGCGCCTGCGGTTTTCATGGACTTGATGAACCGAGTATGCAGGCCGTACCTGGACAAATTTGTTATCGTATTCATCGATGACATTTTGATCTATTCCAATACGAAAGAAGAACATGAAATGCATCTGAAGTTAATCCTAGAGCTACTCAAGAAGAAGAAATTGTATGCCAAATTCTCAAAATGTGAATTCTGGCTACAAGAAGTCCAATTCCTTGGGCATGTGGTTAACAAATATGGTATTCATGTGGATCCCAGCAAGATCGAAGCAGTGAAGAACTGGGAAGCCCCTAAGTCCCCAACCGAAGTCCGCTCATTCCTAGGACTAGCAGGATACTATCGACGATTCATCGCGAACTTCTCCAAGATTGCCAAACCTCTTACCTTGCTGACTCAAAAGAATAAGAAGTACGAATGGGGCGAAGAACAAGAAGAAGCCTTTCAAACCTTGAAGAAAAATTTGTGTAATGCTCCAATTCTAGCCCTCCCCGATGGACCAAAAGATTTTGTAGTATACTGTGACGCATCATGTCAAGGTCTTGGGTGCGTGTTAATGCAAAGAGGCAAAGTGATTGCCTATGCATCCCGACAGCTGAAGATTCACGAGAAAAACTATACCACCCATGATCTGGAGCTAGGTGCAGTAGTATTCGCTTTCAAGATATGGAGACATTACTTGTATGGGACAAAAAGTATTATCTATACTGATCACAAGAGTCTCCAACATATCTTCGATCATAAAGAGTTGAATATGCGCCAAAGGAGATGGATAGAGCTCTTCAGCGATTATGACTGCGAGATTCGATACCACCCAGGTAAGGCGAACGTAGTAGCTGATGCTTTGAGTAGGAAGGAAAGACTCAAGCCAAGGAAGGTAAAAGCCATGAGTATAACCATACAGTCGGGTATCAAGGATATGATACTAGCAGCTCAAAGAAAAGCATCTAAGGATATGGATGCACCCATAGAGAAACTACGAGGGTTAGGTAGTCAATTAGAGAAAAAGGGTGACGGTGGACTGTACTTTGTAGACCGAATTTGGGTACCGTTAAGTGGTGACGTGAGAACCTTAGTCATGGACGATGCACATAAATCGAGATACTCCGTCCACCCAGGAGCTGATAAGATGTATTACGACCTTAGAGATTTGTACTGGTGGCCTGGGATGAAGAAAGACATAGCTGTCTACGTTAGCAAATGCCTAACTTGCTCAAAGGTGAAGGCTGAACATCAGAAACCATCTGGTATGTTGCAGCAACCGGAGATTCCCGAGTGGAAGTGGGAAAGGATAACCATGGACTTCATCATGAAGTTGCCCAGAACCAGTAGCGGGCATGATTCAATATGGGTTATTGTAGACAGATTGACTAAGTCTGCTCATTTCCTACCCATCCGTGAGGATTATAAGATGAATAAATTGGCAAGACTATACATCAATGAAATAGTGGCAAGACATGGTGTGCCTATATCGATAATATCAGATCGTGATAGCCGTTTCATGTCAAACTTTTGGCAAGCATTGCAGAAGTCAATGGGAACATGATTGGACATGAGTACAACCTACCATCCGCAAACTGATGGTCAGAGTGAGCGTACTATACGAACCTTAGAAGACATGCTTAGGGCGTATGCCATCGATTTCGGTGGAAATTGGGATACTCACCTTCCATTGGTCGAGTTCTCTTATAACAACAGTTACCATTCTAGCATAGATATGGCACCATTCAAATCACTCTACAGACGGAAGTGTCGTTCACCCATTGCATGGGCAGAAGCCATCGAAAGTCAAATAATTGGACCTGAGATAGTACTTGAAACCACTGAGAAGATAATTCAAATCAAGGATAGACTCAAGGTTGCACGTGACCGTAAAAAGAGCTATGCCGACAACCGACGAAGACCCTAGAGTTTTGCGTTGGTGATCATGTGTTACTTAAAGTGTCACCTTGGAAAGGTGTTATGCGTTTTGGTAAGAAAGGTAAATTAGCACCTAGGTATGTGGGACCATTTGAGATCACTGAGAGAATCGGTCCAGTAGCTTACCGACTAAGACTACCTCAAGAGCTAAGTAGCGTTCACGACACGTTTCACGTGTCGAATCTCAAGAAGTGTCTTGCTGATCAGACCTTACACGTACCATTGGAAGAGATTCAGATAGATCCTAAGTTGCACTTTGTAGAAGAACCGGTAGAAATCATGGAACGTGACATTAAAAAATTGAAACGTAGCAAGATTCCTATCGTCAAGGTTCGATGGAATTCTAAGCGAGGACCTGAGTTTACCTGGGAACGAGAGGATCAAATGAGACTTAAGTACCCGCACCTTTTTGAGGAAAAAAAATCCCATGGGTAGTACTAGCTGAATTTCGTGGAAGAAATTCTCTTAACGGGGGTAGACTATAACAACCCGCTATTTTTCAGGTCCTTACTCAACCTCAAACTCGAAACTATTTACTTGGGATATTTAAATTTTAACTTTTACGCCGCTAAATGATTTTAAACATGAACCAGCATCAAACAAAATTTAGTCTACGTAAGATATGTACCATGTGACTTTTATAATCATGTTTTAATTGTAAACGCATTTTATTTGTTTATATATTTTTTTTAGTTTTACGTAAAACGTTTACGTTTGCATTTTACGTAAATGCATGCACAAGTTACCCAACACTTCACTACCATTCTTACACTTACATACCTACAACTTATACTATCAAAAGCTACATAAACTACCCACTTGACATTCTAGATGATCGGTTCTCAATTGTAGTAGTACAAACAAATGAATTCTTGTTCTAAAACTTCACACTTACTACTCCTAGCTCTACACAAATTCTGAACTAAGCATGTGATGCTTTCTCTTTTTTCCCAACATGTACGCCACCCCTATATGCAGCCACCTTCCAAATTCAGCCCTACACACTCTTTGAACATAGGAAAATACCTTTGACTAGCTCCAAAGTTACAACTTTTTAAGGACCTTTTATTGACTTTAATTTTCACATACTCATTTTCACACTCAAAACTCACAAATCACTCTTTTTATTCCCTGTCCATTATACGACAGTAGCAAGGCTGAGATTTGGCATTTGATTTGGAAAATACATGGTTTAATTATTAGTATAAGGGTGTGAATTATAAGCTAGGGTTGAAGTTCTTGAATATTGGGTTCTGGTTAAACCTTCTTGATCATCCGACACACAAATCATCCATCCTTTTTGTGAGCCGTCTAAACTCATTTTCATCCATTTTATACATTTCATACATCATTTATGTTCTCACATGTTATTATACACTTGCGATGTTGAAATTTTTGCTTAGAAACCTTGAAACAAAACATACCCATGCTGTCTAAATTTTACGCCTCACGAATGCACTTAAATAAAATAGTTACACATTTTCTTTTGAAAATCTGAATTAACCATACTTATATATAGGTGTTATGATGTACCACGTCCAATTTCGAAATTTTAGAAAAAGGTTTACTACTTAAAGTAATCGCAACAAGTTATGTTGTCCAGAATCAACACTTTTCTGAGCTCTGAAATTTAATCGAGATAACAGCCCACTTCGAGACATTTTGGCTAAAAATGATAAACTAGAAAGTGTTAGGGAACATCTTAAATTAGATTTAGGGAGTTGAATGGAGCCGTGACGATAAATAACGAAGGAAATACGGCTAAAACCCGACACGACAAATTTCTGTTTTCTGGCAGTAGTGACCTCAGTACCTAAATCGATTAAACTGTACTAATTGGCACATGGGAAAAATAAATGGAGACCAGATTTGGAAACTAGATTAAATGTAGATAATTTTAGGCTTTTGAAACGCATAATTTCATTTAGAAACGAGTGAGCTACGAGTCTTTTAACTCGACAAAAGCTGTTTGGAAAACACTATAAAAGGGCTGAATATTTTCGGTTGAAATATTTGTTTAAAAACGAGTTATCATGGATTAAGGTTTGTAAAAATCAAGAGTAGACATGTAGACTTGAGTTTAGTAATTTGAAACACTAGAAACGGACCCTTTTTGAAAAAGATACGAACCCGTAAAGTTGGACAATTTCTGTCCCGTTTTTCTGTACCGCAGCCCCGTAATTGACCCAAAAGGCCTCGAAAACCGTGTCCACAGTAGCGTTTGCCAGCATATATTGAAACTAGACATAATTAGTTAAATTTAGGAAGTCTAATGAATAAAAACGGGCTTATAACGAAGAAACTATGGACTTTTGAATTTATAAAATCACATATATAAACTTTCAGCACACTATTTTCGGGTTGTTCCAACAACCTATGTTTGAGTCTGTTTTTGACACATTTAGAGTTGGATTCGTGAGGAGCGCCAGTGAACCTTTTTACAGCTCTCGCGGTATATTCAACATAGGAACTCGAATCAAGCCAAACCGATAAGTAACGAATTAACTATGACCATCAAAAGTTGGACGAAAATCACTTTTATATACTTTTTACAAAATAACCATGTAACGTCAAAAATTGCATTTATCATGTTTGAGTCATAAAAAAAACCTCATTGCAAGTGTATAAGAACTATTTTTCATTTTTAAAACTCATATGCATATAGTATATCATATTTTTCTAAAACGACTTAATTATTTAGGTCGTGGTTAAGACTTTTGGATTACATTTCAAGTTTTCACATTTGTTACCGTTATCATTGCTTGCTAAGGTGAGTTCTCGTAGCCCCTTTTTCATAATGTTTTCCTTGGGGGAAAATGGTACTCAAATGATGTTTTAACTGTTTTTTATGCTGTGCTAAACTGTTTACATGTTTTTGGACAATATGTGCGTTTGATTGATATATGTAACCACTTTGTGATGATAAATTGTGTTTCATGTATGCGCAACTGCTTAACTCCGTTTGGAGCCGAAACAAGTTGATAGTACTATCTGGGGTAGCTCCCCACTATTCGTAACATGTGTGTAACATTATTGGTAGGTTCAGTTGTCGCTAGCACTGCGTTTCATATTCATATATCTTGCTCACTATTGTCCTACACACTGCTATGCACAGCTTCATGGTTTAACTCTTAAACCTACGAGCTCACCAACTTTATGTTGACATTTTTGAGTATCCATTTTCAGGTGTTAAGAATGAAGTTGCATAAAAGGTTGAGTATTGGCCTGACCTAGCTGACATAAGACAAGACTCTACTGGGCTGTGTTCCCGAGGAGTTGTGCATTTGGAAATGCCCCCTTAAGACTTAATTATTGTGAACTTATGTAGTAAGACTTGTATCCACCGTATTATGGATCATTGTAACTTTGATTTGTGTCGTGATGAATGCATTTAGTATTTCTCTATTTTGACACCTTGTGATCTTGGTTATGAAGTCATACCCCGTAAATGTCATTCTGCTGCGCCATTTTTGGGGTGTGACAGAAAGCTTCTGCTACTCTGATAAGAATATATCATGATCCAGAATGTGAGCATGTCGGTCCAAATGTCACAACATCATATGCTGGCAACACAACAATGGGTGATGCTGAGATTTACTGTGGCTGATGATCTCTAGTAATGCTCAAAGGTCTTCAATGTGGATCAGCTCAATAACTTCCACGATACATACTTTGTAGTTGAACAATGATGAAATCACCTCAGAAGCACATAGTTTGAATACTTTGATGAAGAGAAGTCTACGAGCTCAAGACTAAAGATTTATTAGAATGCTAGGATTCACAATGTAATTCATGAGGTGACCTCCCTTAGGGGGAGATTGTTAGGAATTGGAAATTCTAGTGTGAAGCATCGGTCACCCCAAGTATAATCTAGCTTAAGTTAGCTCGTAGACATATCGTTTGTTATGTTAGTTGTTAGTAAGTTATTAGCTTAGTTTTAGTCTAGTGCAACACCGTGGAGGAGGGACGGGTCTTTACCCACTGTATACCTGATCCACAGGCCGTCAGGAGGTCGTTTAGTTTGTAACCTATAAATACCCTCTACCTTACAAGGTAGAGGGTTGGATGTTCTTTGTGGAATCTAACCTTCCAAGAGTTTCTCTTTCTAGAATATCCCTCTTTCTCTCTCTAAACCATCTAAATTATACGCCCATTTGAGTTTGTTTATGTGCTTGTGAAATCCAATATGTTACAGGTTATTACCTTGCCTCCCAAATTTGAAATTCAAATAGTTTCTATAAGATGAGTTGTACGATGTGAGATGTATGCATGTGTAAGTGAATGTGTAAGAGAGTTGTAAAAGTGTATGAGGGAAGTTAGTTGGCAAACCCAAACTTGGAGAGGAAGGTTCAGGGTGTGTGAGTGAATTTGAGTTGTCAAGAGTTGTAATTTAAATTTCAAATTCAAATTAGTTGGTGAATGTAAGCGGGAAGTGTGTTGGAGAAGAAAATAGATTATATGGTGTAAGAATATGTGTTATAGATGAGTTGTATAATGGTTGTATAGGAGGAGGGGGGTTATTTGAATTCAAATTCAAATTAGAATAGTTGTGAGTGAATGTGTGTGTGGGTGGCATTTGAGAGGGTCTGTGTGAGTGATTCAAATTCAAATTTGAATGTTAAAAGTGTGTGAGGAAGAAGTAGGATGATAGTTGTGTAAGAGAGTGATGTGGCAAATCCAATAATCACATATGAAGAACGTAGTGATGGTGAATAAAGCTTGGAGACTAAGGGTTGTGATTAGTTTATTGTGAGGAAGAAGAAGAATGTGTGCTGGCATTGTTTAGAATAGGGGAGACATAAGGGAATGTAGTAGATTGTGTTCTGGTGTAGGCAAAGTTTTGAAAGGCTCAAGGCGCACTAAGGTGAAAACGGCTTATGGAGCCTTGAGGCGAGGCACAGATTAAGGCGCGAGCTTCATGAATATGAGGCGCAGTGCATTGAATAAATTTTAAAAACTTTGCATGACAATTTATGTATTAATGATGACTTTAATAAGACTAAAATACTTGATTTATCAAAACAAATCTCGTATTAAAACCAAAAATATAAACCAATGTATTAAGATAATGACATGATGACATTTCATTATCTCATGCTCGAATTTGAAAGTGATGTCTGTATGTATAAACACTTGAATTGAAGGATAAAATTCTCAAATTGTCTGATTTAGTTAGTTTTTAGGTTAGGCTTCACTAACAAATGAGGTCAATAAATGTTAAATATGAAAAAAAAGGTTCAAGACTCCTCACCTCTCCTAGGCGCGCCTAGGCGCAAGGCTCTAAAGCCCAAGGCGCCGCGCCTTTTGTGGGCCATATGCATGTATGGGACAAGGAGTAAAATAGTGTGTAAGAGAATGTTTGTGTGGCATATTTGAAATAATACAAATAATGTTTATATTTTGAGAATTAAAACTCAAGTATTCAAACTTGGTAATCCTTCATTCACTAATCATCTTGATGCAAGTAAGTTAAGTGCTTTGCATCAAGGTAAATAAAAATCTCATAAATGATAGAATTGCGTTCACGCCAAGTGACCTCGTCTTAAATGATCAAGAAAGGAGTAAACTCTTTATGTGATTAGTGGAGATAAATGTAAGGATTATGGTCACTTGAATACTTTCCTTTGAAGTTCTAGTTAAAGTATAAACTTCCCAGTTTGAGGAAAAAAAATTTTTACTTGACACGAGGCTTCGTATAAACGTTTATGAGTTGTCATTTTTGTAAAACCAAGAGGACTTGTTTTGGGCATCTCTCTATCTCTAAATCTTAAAGTAAACTTCTCAAATATCATGTACGAACCTTTATTAAAAAAATCACCTTAGTCGGGTAAGAGGAAAGCCGACTTGGAAAACCGAAAAAATATTTTAAACCGAGGCTAGTGCGCTGGCCATGTGTTTGACCCATCTATCAAGGTTTTTCGGTTTTTGGCTATCGTTTGTGATTTTTAGTGTTGCTAATGTATATTTTTCATGATTAAAATATTAAAATGGCATTGGTTATCATTGCACCAACAAGTTTGTCAACAACTTCCAACCAAGAAGGAAGTGCACTAGAGATTACGCCAGGTTGTCATTCATAACAAGTCCAAAACGAGCACTTAATCTACTTTACTGAAGTATTCAACGATGAATCAAGCAAGATCGTCATGGATGATCATAAAATCTTGGTATTCATAGGACACATGAACAAAGGGCAATTTTACAATAAGTTGACTTGTAAGACCCCAAAGACATGACAAGAGATGCTAGATCGTTTCTGAGAGTTCACAAAGTCAAGCAAGAAAAATATAGCAAGAATTGACGAAAAAGACAATAGTAACTATATTAGAAACCTAAAACCTAATCACTAGTCACAAATTTATTCAATAAAATCATCAATTAACCCTTGTTATTATCCTTTAACTACAACCAATCTTTAATAAACACATAATAACACATCAGTAAAGAAAATTAGCATGCTTATTTTCAGTAACTACATAAACAAAAACAACAACAACAACAACAACAACAACAACAACAACATATTAAACAAAAATACACAATACGACTTAATAATTGAACATACATAAATAATTTGTGAACAAAATCGAAAATAAAAGAAAAAATATTAAGAGTTATGAGTATGAACGATACCTTGAATCGGAGGTTATATCAGAGGCGTAATGGATTATTTTGCACAGTTTATTGAGACTTGATGTGATTTTATAGTTTAACTTTGTTTCTATTTGAACCTAAATGCCCCAGCTCATTAATTTGATTTTAATTATTAATTAGGCATTTAATGTAAGCCATTAGATCAAATGACAAATGATGGTAAAAACATTATCCCTTACTAGGTATTTTTTATAGTATGTAATATAATTCACCTATAGTAGGGTTGTATCAGTTGGAAAACCCTTCTCATTTGGACACATATGTCAAGGGTTCGATCCCCACTCCCTGAAAAAAGGTCGGAGGTCTCTCCTTCATACCCCATGAAAGACGGGATTTAATAAATGTTGATTTTTTTAATATAACTCACCTCTAAACGATAAACATAATTTATAAATTGTTATAAAAGTTTTAGATTAATAATTGCAATAGCATCTCTACGCAAAAGCATAACTATATTTTTTTTCTTAGAAAAATAGTTCAATAGCTTTTCCCAACTGTAGCAAAAACGTTCTTGCTCAAATACTTGAGAATTATCAAGTTTTTTGAGTCAATGACTTGAATAAAAACCTGTAACATGTGTTTAGAAATCGTAATGAATTGAAAACACTTAAAAACCGGAAACAAACACACTAAGAATCTATTCACTTGATGCAAGATTTGAAATGGGTTTTTTATTGGTATAATGTGGTTTACACAATGATTACAAGAGGTTAATGAGAGAAAATGTTTATGAATCAAGAATGAGAAAATGAGAAATGAAAAGGAAAGCCTTTAATAGGAAAATATGTGGTTTAACTGCTTTTGGCGCCCATTCTAACTAACATTTAAAACTTGACAACTTTGGTCCTTCAATTTCTAGAATTTTCACTTTTGGTCTGTAAATCACTTTGACTCACAACAATCCATTCTTCTTAAAACAATGCTTGTCCTCATGCTTGGTTTTCAAATGTTGGGTACCTTTGAGTGAGATCACCATAAACTTCCCATATCCCCATCAGTATGGTTGGACCATTTAATCAAAACATAACCCACTGCTCTGTTGTTTACTTTGACCATCTTCGTGTCTAGAATTGCAATAGGCTCAGCTGTCAACAACCCATTAGGTACACAATGAGGCAGGACTCCCACCTTTTTTTCACATCCTTTATACAACTTTAGCTGAGAAACATGGAAGAGTGGATGAACTTGATTGTTTGGTGGCAACTCTAACTTGTAAGTCACTGCACCAAATTTATCCATAATCGTAAAAGGGCCATAGTACTTGGAGGATAGTTTATGTTGGTACTCCTTTCTAATAGTCACTTGTCTGTGAGGTTGGAGCTTCAAATACACCCACATTCCCACCTCCAAAAGTCTATTACTTTTGTGCTTGTTAGCTTGACTCACCATCCTATCCTATGCTCTCTTTAAATGGAACTTAAGCATCTGCAATGACTCTTCTCTAGCCTTCAATGTTCTGTCAAATACTACCACAACATTGTCACCAGGTACATAGGGATTATGCAATGGAGGTTGTTGACAATAAACTACCTCAAAAGGTGTGGTGTTAATTGATGCGTGAAATTTTGTGTTGTACCAGAATTCTACCATAGGAAGCCAAGTAGCCCACTACTTTTGCCTTTCACCAGTCATACATCTGAGAAAACACACTAAACATTTGTTCACAATCTCTATTTATCCATCAGTTTGTGGATGATAAGGAGTAGACAATTTAAGCTGAACTTTGAGAGTCTTAAACAGTGATTGCCAAAAATGAGCAAAGAATGTTGTAAACATGATCAAAGAATGCTTATCACTCATAATAGATTCAGGTAGCCCATGTAGTCTATAAACATGATCAAAGAATACTTGTACCACTATACTTGCGGTAAAAGGATGTTGCATAGCAAAGAAGTGTGCCTGTTTAGTTAACCTTTCCACCACCACCAAAATCACTGTCTTGCCCTGTGAACTAGGTAGTCTCTCAATAATGTCCGTATAAATTGAACTCCATATCTTATCTGGTATAGGTAAGGGCTGAAATAGTCCAGGATATTCTGCTAGGTCAGGTTTCTCCCTTTGACAAGTGTCACATTCTCTCACAAACTGCTTAACCATCTTTTGCATCCCTTTATAATAAAATATATTTTGTAGCCTGTGCAGAGTCATTGTAGTACCTGAATGTCCACCCATAGCATCTGAATGATAGTGTTGAATGATGGCCTTCTTTAACTGCAAATCATCACCCAATACTAGCTTGCCTTTTCTTCTCAACATCCTATCTATCAAGGTGTATTTGTCTTTTCCAAAAGTGTTGTTTTGTAACTACTGCACTACACTCTTTAGGACTACATCTTGTTGGGATTTACAAAATCCATGTTGAAGTGTCGGTCACCCTAACAATAGTCTAGCATATATTAGCTCGTAGACATATCGTTATTTATTAGTTATTAGCTTAGTTTAGTAACACCGTGAAGGACGGACGGGTCTTTACCCACTGTATGCCTGATCCACAGCCCGTAGGTGGCGTTTAGTAGTTTGTATAAATACCCCTTCCCACTAAGGAAAGGGGTGGTAGTTTTCATTTTTAATAAGCACACACATAAGTGTTTCTCTCTCTAGAAAGCTACCCTATCTACTCTTTCACTCTCTAAAATGGCTAAATTGTTCTTCCATAATCCTAGACCTCCCGAATCATATGAACAACATAAATAATGATCCTACAATTGGTATCAGAGCTAAGGATTTGTTGTTTGTGTTGATTCATGGGGTTCGTATCACGTTTTTATACCTTGTTTGATGTGGTTTGCGTGCGGGTTTATAAGCGTTTTGATACTATTGGTGAATCTGTTGTGTTAAGAGTTGTTAAATCGGAAGTTTTTAAGTAGTTTTAAGATGTTCTTTGAATCTGGTCTATGTTGCTTACTGGTTTGAACATGTTTACTGGTTGAAGTTTGATGTGGTCATTTTAACAGTTTAAGTAATGTTTTAACAGGTTTTTATAATTGTTTTATAACAGTTTCTGAAAACTGTTTGTGTGGTCGAATAATTTTTGTTGTTATCTGTTTCTAAAGCAGTTTTTCTGCAATTTCTTGGTTTTGTTCTGGTGTTCTACAATGCGGTTTGACATTTGAGTTTGTCCAGATCCGGTTTCTCAGGTTGATGCGTTTTGACCCGGTCAACTGAGTTTTGACCCAGTCAACTGAGTTTTGACCCAGTCAACTGAGTTTTAACCCCGTCAACTGAGTTTTGACCTAGTCATCTGAGTTTTGACCCTGTCAAATGTGTTTTGGTAAAAACTTACTGCGTTTTGACACTAGAAAGCATTTTGAAAACCATTTTTGAAGACTGCTGCGATTTGGACAGATTAGAAGAAGGAGATGAATATGACTCATTACTGCGGTTTGACTTAACTATGACAAAAAGGTTGAAGAAGAGTATGACCATTGATCACAAGAACCAAACACCAATACAACAAACACTCGTGACCTCATTTTCATTAAACATCATCAGTCCTGTTATATGAAAAGAAAAACAACATGACCAAGAAAACTAACAGATCTCAAATACAACTACCACTTCAACATCAATCTCAATCCTAAGACAAATCCTACTCTATCATAACCCAAATCCTACTCACAATCTCATTCTACTACTAACGAGACTCATTGTCTAAATCGAAAACATAAAAGATAAATGATCTCAGAAAAGTTCACTTTGCTTATAATCTTTAATAGATTTTTCTTTGGAACGTATGTCATCATAAATCATCATCTGAAGACCAAGCTTCTTGTTTAATATCCGAAAGCAAAAGATAAAGAAAATAACAATTATGTTATTCTTTATCTTCAATTCATTCAAAAGACTCACTACAAAATGATACATCAATCAGATCTACCTTGGATCTTAGAATATATTTCGTGCTTTTTTTAAACATCAAGACTATCAAGATTCACATACACGAAATTATTACTCATGATTGATCAAGTATGTTTTATATCCGGACATAAAGATTAAGTTAATAACAACTATGTTATTACTTTCTCTTGGTTCGTTCTATATCAAAAAAACCTAACGCAAAATCTTAAATAGAACCTAGCGGAGACCTTGGTTAGATCTTGAAGCCAATTCCGCATCTCAAGCCATCCCTGTGGCGAGATCAATTTGAATAACAAAGAAATAAAGTGCTCAGGGGTTTTATTCTATTGTTGTTGATGAAGAGTTTGATGTGATGATTGAGACATGTTTTAAATCTAGGTTTTCATGAGATCTATTTTTTTTTGTGCAATTTGATGAGTGATAAAATTGGGGGTGGATGAAAAGTATGATTGGGGTTTGAGAAATATTAGGGTTGAAATGAGTTAAGTAAAGAGTGTTTTATACCTTTTTGTTTAGGGTAAGAGTAGATTTGTTGTTGGACCGGGCCTTGTTATTACCGTGAATAATTTTGGGCCTTACACATGTTGGATCGGGCGGATCATTTGGATTGGGTTTGATAGATTTGTTGTGGGCCGGGAGCAGATTCACATGGGCAGCGATTTGTTATTTGATGATGAGATTTGCTATTTGTTATGTTATTTTTTGCAATTTGACGATGAGATTTGCGATTTGTTGTATCACATGGACTGCGATTTGGATTGGATTTAGGCCTACTACGAGATATAAATTGATATGTTGGACCGAACTTAAGTGTTGTGGTTGGATCCGGTGTGATGGATTGGACTTGGACATTGGATTCGTGTGGAGTGTAATTGGGCCTCTCAATGGATCGGTTGTGGGCTTTGTATGATTGGATCTACTCGCGGGCTTCATGGACTGCTGAATACATGAGCTTAAATGATTTATCAAAATAGTTATCTGACTTTATTTTTGATACATAAAGTTTTGATAATATCAATTGTTATCTGAGATTTTCTTCAAAAATATTGGATACAATTTGTTAATATCAGAAGATTTGTATTTTGGTCATCAAGTTTCACGGCTTATTTTGGTATAATACTTGGCAAAAGAGAGGTAGTTTGGATATTAAGTTACGAATTGAATTGTTATTGGAACTAGGTTGACTACAAGGTTGTTTGTACGGTATTTCTTATCTGGATTTGAAGTGAGGTTTTCCGGGCACGTGTACTTATTTCGTCTTCTTTCTTTCTTCCCTTCCGCGAAGATGACTTGTTTGGCATTTATCGAGTGTGATGAAGACTTGGCTATCTAGTTACTTTTGTGATTCTTCTCTTAACCCAAAAAGTAGCTATCACTTTTGGTGTCTCACGTAATTGAGGATGCGTCAAGAGGTTTTGTACATTGGGTACACCGTTTTTTTTCAAAAGAATAGTACAAGCTTAAGTAACAAAACTGGAAAATTCTACTTCATGTTCAGGTTGGGTATATCGGGTTTACTTCATCAAGTGGTCACAACAATAGCTGACTGATTACGTGGATGGTATGTTAGCCATATTTTTTAAATGGTTGAGAAGTGATCAGCAATTCTCATGGGATATTAAACGTTACAGAATGTCAATAATACTTCACAGTCTAAGAAAAATCTTTCAAGAATCTTCGGCTTCACTCATGATCTTTCAAGATGTTTGATTTAGACAAGAAATTCTCGTGCATATGGTTGTACATGTCAATGATGCTTCCAAAAGTTCGAAACCATCATGGGCGAGAAACATGTACTTAGATGTTATAAGGTCAACCTTCAGGGTGAATTAGTTTACACTAATTTACTTAGTATGGTTTGTGAATTATTTTACATTCAAGAGAAGAATTGTTGGTAATCCATTGCATGTTCCCCTAAACCGATATTCACCAAAACCAAAGTTGTCATAACATATTCAATCTGTCATTGTTTACGGTTTAGTCTTAATTTTGTAAAATTCCGCGAAAGAATCTATTTCTCGGTTTAAATCATAGATTTGTAAAATCCCGTGACGATGGAATCATCCCGGTAAAAGAAAAGTGCATTTCTGGAATTATCTCTCGGTTTATTCTTGGTTTTGTAAAATCCTGCGAAAGAAACTATTTTTCGGTTTAAACCATAGAATTGTAAAATCCCGTGATAATGGAACCATCCTGGAGAAAGGAAAGTGTATTTCTGGATCTTATCTGATTCTGGTGCTACGGTTTCAAATTCAAAGAAGGGATAAAGTGTGTACTTCATGTCTTGGATGATTGTTTGGATATTCTTCATTGCAGTTTGGTTATTACAAGGTTTTACGAGGTTATGCGCTTTTTACTAAGGTCGGGATAAAACGATTATCAAAGTTCATTGAAAACATCAAAAAGGAGCTAGATCTGGGTATTTAAACCATAAGATGTGACTATGGCGTTAATTCATTATTATTTATTTGAGGTTGAAGTGAAATTTCGCAAGTGTGTGTAGTTAGTATCTGAAGGTATCAGGGATGGTTGGATGAAGATTCTTCAAGATCCTTGTTCGAGCTTTTAACACTTACAATGACGAAGACTTGGAAATCTAGTTATTTTTGGTGATTCTTCCTTTCTACTACCACAAACTAACTATCACTTTAAGGAGTTACGTTGTAGTGCGCAGTGTCACACGTTAGTTGTGGTTTTTCAAGAGGTGATGTATGTCTTATACTTGATGGTTGGTTGGGTGAAGAGTATAGAGTACTTAGGGATTCAAAGTTGCATGAACTCTCTAGACCACTCTTAGTCACACATTTCTACAAGTTCAAGTTACAAGTTCAGGTTATTTTACTTCGGTGTCAAATTCATCATATTGGGTTTTCTCCATCAGTTGTCACGACAAAGAGCCGACTGAATGATAATGGGGTTGGTAACAAGTTAGCTATGAGAAGTAGAAAAGAGATATATGACGTTTAAATACTTCAGTTCAAGCCTCGTTCCTTAAAGAAAAGAAAAGTGTACGCTTCAGTGCGCTTTATCTTCGAAAGAAGAGAAATCTTCTTGTTTATGACCATTCTCATCAACAAGCTTCATGCTTTTTCCATGCTCGCTCAGTCATCAAGTGGATCTACTTACCGTTGATTATATTCTTATTTCACTTACTCAATCAAAAATGGCAATGGCGACATCATATGCAATTTTTGCGAGGGACAACTGTGAATAAACTACATCGTGATGATTTCACTTGTTCAATCAAGAGTGGCAACTTCGTATGCAATTCTTGAGGGGGAGAAGTGTGAAAATAATGCATGTTGATTGACATATGAGAATATATGGTCATACGGCTCTGATGCCAATTGTAGGATCGTTATTATGGATGATTTGATGAATCGGGAGGTCTTGAAAGATGGAAGAACGCCATCTTCAAATTAGAGAGAGAAACAAGAGAGAGAATGGAAACTAGTGTGTGTCTTATTAAAGATGAAAGGTAAATTACAATAAGAGTCCCACCCTCCTAGGAAAGTCTAGGAGGGTATTTATAGCCTAACACATACAGCTATTACAATACGACATAACAAGCCCATGTGTTTAAGCTAACAAAGATAGAAAATGTAATCCCGTCAATGTCGTTCCATTTCCGTGTTAGGAGCGATTCCAACAATCTTCCCCCAATGGAACGACATAAGGGATTACTTACAACATTTTCTATAAGTATAAAAAACAAATAAAGAAGGGTCTTCATAAGCTCTTCAAATGCTGAGGATGATGAAAGTTTACGCTCTTTGTCTTCTTCTTGTACCTCGACTTGAGAACCGTTTTCTTCACTTGTAGGCAAATGATGTAATATGTATGAATTGGATTAACTTCCCCCCAAATCATGCTACATGTCTTTAGCAGCTTCTCCGTACACTTCTTTTTGGCGAAGTTTCTGAATCAGCTTCCCCCCCAAACTGACAACCGTCTTCAGCAGATATGAAACTTTGATGCAGTGAACATTTCCTCTAACTTTTGAAATTTTCAGTTCGCAGCGGAATTTGTAAATGAGCAGTAAACCACACAAGGTAAATCTGTCTTATTTCGGAAAATCCGTTCGGGGGTAACATGCAAGAAATCAACAAGATCTTCTCACGTATGTAAATGCTTCACACCAAACAAGCCGCGAAAAACGAAATGAAACGACTTCCCCCTGAATGTTGCGGTCTTCCGGAATAATAATCACTTTTGAATATGCAAATTACTCCATAAAATGACCGTGTGTGAGGCATCATAACATCATATTTAGGTAACTTCACACACCATAACCCTGTGAAAGTGAGACGATAACACCAAAGTGAGACGTTTGAACCACATATCTTCTTATTTCTTACCCCTGATTGAAGAAATTCATGAAAGGAGAGGGTTTTCGCAAAAGTTTTCAAAGAAACAGGATTCCGTACACTTTCTTCCCCCCGATGTTTTCAATGAATCAAAATCATACACCACGTATGTTGATGATGAATTGGAGACAGCGAAACCATGCATGTCCAATTAATCGAACAATTGTGAAGTACCATAAATATCTCGTGAGAATCAACTGCTGATAAGACTTCTCTGCTCGTTTATACTCCTCTCAGCTAACTCATTACCGACCCATTATCATTCTGATGGCTTTTTGTAATGACCACTGATGGAGAAAACCCAATATGATGAACTTGAGACTGAAGTAAAATAACCTGAACTTGTGACTTAAACATGCATTATTGTCAGACGAAGAACCCTTTTCCTTACCGGGTTGATTAACCAGATCGAAAAGGGGTAAACTAAATTTTCTCGAATTATCCACAGCTTTTTGTGACACTTGAGCACAACAACGTACCTCCTTAGAAGTGATAGATATACGCTGTGAGCACAACAACGTAACTCCTTAGAGCAGGTATAACTAGACAACTCAAGTCTTTGGCATTCATAACGGTTACAGCTCGAACAAGGATCTTGAAGAATCATGCATCCAACCAACCCCGATATCTTCAGATACTAAGTACACGCACCCGTGATATCCCACTTCAACCTCAAATAAATAATAAAGAATTAACGTCGTAGTCACATCTTGCGGTTACATGCCCAAAACTAGCCTTTGTTAAAGGTTTAAATGAACTTTGATAATGGTTTCCTGATTCTTGTCAAAAATTTGTATCCTCGTGAAATAATTGTATCAACCAAAATACCACTCTTAACCAATTCAACCAATTAGTAAAAAATTGTATCCAAAGTTTTGTAGAAAAAACTTTTTTTGGATGATAATTACACTGTAAATTATGAGTCCATCACATTCGGATATTAAAACACATTAAACCCAAAATAGGATGACCCAATCCAATCGAGTAGTATAAAAGATTCAGCCCGGTCCAAAAGATAGAACACGGCCCAATTGGTGATCCGAATATGGCCCAATACCAATTCAGCACAAACTTAAAACCGGTATAAATAATATCTACCCTAATTACACTCACAGTTGACATAACCCTAAGTACACATCTAATAAATACGCCTCCACCAAAGCTTTTCTCTGCCTCACACGTTATATCCGATTCATCACAACATATCTTTACATCCCAGATTATCAAATCTGCGCTCATAAACTCATCTAGCAACAAACAAAACCCATCTCATCTCAACACCATAAAACTCATCAAATCCGAGTCTTGTGCTACGCGAATCTCACAATTACAAACGCAACCTTACTAGATGTATACAATTTTCAAGCTCCAACCAAATAAAGATAACACAACATGGCATCAAGATCCTTTGGAGGGTCTAAGGTAGGGTCTACGTATGATATTCCATTTTGTTTATGGTCTTGAAACGAGCCAAGAATAGATTATAACACATTTGTTATACATCTTTTCATTTAGTTCGGATATTGAGATGTATAATACTTCAACAAGGATCGATGATGCTTCTATTTTCGTGGTTTGACCTTTAAGGTCAGATGTTCTTTGAATAACACGAAATAGTCTGAGATTCATTTAATGTTTTACATTTCCTGCTCGAGTCTTGATGGAGATAAGAGTATAATATGTGGAGGATAGGATATTGATTGTGTCAGAGTTGGTTATAGGGCTTGGTCGAGTATTTGATGGTTGTGGTGTACTTCGTTTTTTACAACAGTCGCATCTGATTTTTCATTTTGTTTCGGACTTGTGATGTGATAAACTGAAGTCCACATAAAAGACTCGTTGGTATTTTGTTTGGGTCTGGTCAAGGTCTTCTTTCTTCATCTTGTTTTTCTGTCCTTATGAGTAAAGATAGTTACGCGTAAACATTTGAAGGGTCTTAAGCGTAAACCAAGAACCTTAGGCATAAAGATCTTATGCGTAAGTCCTTATGCGTAAGGTCTCTTATGTGTAAATGATTGTTTTACTCGTAAGGTTAAACCTTATGCGTAAGCTTACACGTAAGCCATATTAGGCGTAAAAAGGGTCTTTACGAGTAACTTTCCAAGTTACTCATAACAAATCTGAAGATCCTTAGGCGTAAAACTAGGGTTTTGACCCTTGTTGACTTGTTTCTGGCGTCCTTTTTCCGACCAAAGATTTCGACCAGATTCAATAGACACCCAGAAAAACAGACATAAAGAGGCACGATAATGACCCATTATGACCATAGGAATATGACCAGAAAACTGTCACGAGTATTTGGACAAAAAACTAGTAATAAAAGTTGTAACCATTAAAACTGTTTTTGACCCCAAAAAAAAGATTCAATAAGCTTGTAAAGTGTAACACCCCAACCCGGCAAGGGTAGAAGTGTCACATTCTGGTGTCATATCAGAACATACAAATGAAATATTTACAAACGGAAACCTTAAAAATGAAGTATCAAAACATACACACAATTGACTGACAAGAAAATACAATATCCAGAATGAATTAAAATCCCAAAACAAAAGTTGTTCAAAATAAGTCCCAAAGTAATAAGGTGCTAGGGTTGGTCCACTTAGATACTCTAACTCTCAGCCCATCGAAGCCCATCTTCAAACCTAAAACCTGCCGCAGGAAAGAAATGCGGCTGAGCTTAAAAAGCCCAGTGAACAAATATAACAAAACGAAAGCTAAATAAAATCAGAAATGCGAAATGGAATAATGAAACTGATAACAAAGTCGCAGCGAAATGAGGATAACGAGTCAATGAGGATCCTACATAACACAATTATATAGATATCCAAAGCACAGATAACAAGGAGAACGAAGCGAAGCAAAGCATCGATGACATATAAACAAGCACATACAAACCAGACATACAAGAACTGAAACATAAGCAAACATAGCAGGCGTTGCATCCACACAACATATATGTCATACAATCAATTCATGAAATCAGGAGACATACAAGCCAAACAGATATCTATAGGAAAGCGGAAGCAATTAATTAATAAGTGAGCATGGCAATTCACACAGGTCAAACCCTTAGTTGAAGACATAACCAGTATCATAACAGCGGAAATGCTAACAGCATTCAATACATGGCAGTCACACGTAATAAGTAGGAATACAATATAAACGATATAATTAAATGAATTAAGGACATAGCAGGGCAACTAAACAAATTAACAAGCCAGACGTCACAAGCTGAACCATTTACCCAATCAAACCGTAGCATAAACAGAAATGTAACACATGGCAGGTAAACAATAAGCAGATAAGGACACAACGAATAGTCATAGTCCACGGAATTAACTGAACGAAGTACACATAATAAGCAGACAAAACTAACGATTACACATTAGCATGGTCACCAGACAATTCAGAGGGTCATATAACAGTGAGATCACATATCATCAGATGAAAACAGGTAACTCAGATAACCGTATATTAATCATATCGCAGCAGAGTAATCAGTAGTCACATAACACATGAAAAGCATAATCAAATCCAATAACATATAATAACCCGGTACGTGAATGGAACGATAGTCTGAAATAACGGAATGAAAGTGTGACAGATCAATGAAAAGGAATATCTATATCTTGGTAAGAGTGAGTCATATAAGGGTACTGAGTAATGAACAATTAATACAGATTATGGTGCGTTGGGGAAATACAGAAAGTACAGTATAGGCATATCAAAAGTGTAAGGGTTGTCAGAAATCTACCACGAGCCCAGAAACATATCATATCATATCATATCATAAGTAGCCATTGTATTCGGAGGGGTGACCTCGGAATACCATATATAATAGGAGGGGAGACCTTAGTAACCAATGGAGTAGCTAGCTCCCAGACTGTGAAGATGCGTATTGCACACGACATCATTCACCAAACAAATCATATCATATCAGATAACAGAACAGATATAGGATGCATCCATACGCCCCTACCTCACATATACAAAATATGATCCACCACCAAGGGACGTGGCAGAACATCACTCTACTGCCCTAGAGTCATGCCAGAGGTGCATCACTGACACGACCATGTTACCTTCATGGCTAGGGAAAGATATTTGGCTCGGGTATCAAACTGAAGGGTCAAAGCATAATCATATCATAAGGATTCATATCAAAGTTCATATCAAAGTTCCATATCATAAGTTCATAATCAAAAGTTCATATCAATGGCTCATAATCAGAAAGGTTCGTAGTCATAAGGTTCACAATCAGAAGGTTCATAATCAGAAAGGTTCATAATCAGAAAGGTTCATAATCAGAAAGGTTCATAATCAAAGGTTCAAAATCAAACAGTTCACATAGGAGATCCAATCAAAGGGAGCATTGCAAAGTTATAGTGAAGCCCTAATAAGAAGGCTTAGAGCAAAGTATAACAGTTCAAAGCTAATATCGAAAGATGTAAACGAATCATGAGAAACCTTAAGAGAAAAGGTCAGAATATCTGTACCTTAGCAACGTAATGAAAACAAACGGAAAAGTAACACCGGAAAGCAACGTCGTATCTTCGTCAACGAATTGATATCATATATTACTTATATACTCATTTTATAAGCTTCTTATGCATGTATAAGTGTTTTACTTATTGATATAATCTTTTTATCTTTCATTTTCTTAACTTCATATCTGGACCAGAATTTAGCGAGTTTTATAAAATACTTACTTAGCTCAAATAAAATCAAGGAAATTCCCAGAGGTTCCCATATGAGTTAAAAGACTCTCCAAAAATTGGGGAATTTTATTTCCAAGTCAAATGGCCTATGGAAAATCATAAGTCCAGACCTGCCCAGAAAGTGGTCAGAAAATACACCTTAAAAGTTTACGCTTATTGGACCTGTTTAGACACCTTGGAAAAATTCCCAAAACTCCCAGAAATTCATTTATATCCTAAATGTCACTCCTGTAAAAGGAGAGCTCCCAATTCTTTATGGTTTGAAAATTAAAAATCAAACAATCCAACTAAATTTCAGACCCGTTTTCTCAGCTTTGACACTTGATCTTGTAAAATTTAAAAATACGACTTAGACAACTCCAAATTCGACCAAACCACTTGGAAAACTTAACTAAACTTAACTAAGACATAAAAAAAACTTTTCCAACAAAAACCCAGATTATTGCACTTATAAAATTTGATCTATGACACACACAATTTCGACATATGATGCTGTCCAGTTTTTAGGGTCCATTAAAACCATTATAAGCACAATTTTTACCTACCCAAACGCACCCATGACCCATGAACGCCATGAAATCTGTTTTAATAGCATCTTGACATGCCCAATACTTTATATTTTCCAGCTTATGAATTTTATACACACACTTATAAAATTAACGAATCAATTATTCCACATAAAATCATAACACCAATTCTTACAAATGACCTAGGGTTTCTATGTGTCAACTCCCGTCTTATATGATCAATTGCGATTACTAAAACTTGCATTAGTATCCACGAGGGTCGATAAAAAGGGGCTGAAAACAAGAGGTGTTGAGGCTAAAACAAGGATTTGGGTCGAATACACTCAAAACATCAAGGTTACGTATGGGTCGATATATATATTCTTTACATTCGTTAATTCATGTGACCCTATTCGTGATTTAATGTAACCTTATTACATGTTATACTTATGATTTCATGTAACTTATAATTCGTATAACCAACCTTAGTTTGAGCCGACTCTATATAGCCTTAGATTACATGTATATATTCGTATATTGAATATCAAAACGAGAAGAAAAACAATGAACAAAGGTGTAATACCTTGGGTTGTTTAGAAAGCAGAAAAAGGACCAAGGAAATCTACCCAAAACCGAAACAAATCAAATCCTCTTCAACCTAACATCACCAACGATCCAACCTCACCCTTTTTGACCTCAAAACCCACGACCAGGGGGCACTACCCACGACCAGGACTCCATTACGAGGTTCACACGATCACAACAGCCTTGAGAGATAACCCACGATCACTAACACCTTCCATAGCCTCCTTGTTTGCCTTGTAGATTCGAATGGGATAGGAGAAGGAGTGGATGCCGCCACTTATTTTATTTTTTTAGGGTTTTATGATTGTTTTTTTTCCTTGTGGAGCGTACAAAGAAAAAGGAGGAGGGGGAATACCGGTTGTGTTTAGCCGATCCAGAAGAAAAGAAAACTTGGGCCAAGAACCAAACTTTTTTGGGCTTCAATTAGGTTGTAATGTGTATATAAGACTCGGCCCATGTACATGAGTTTTAACGTTTACAAAATTAATCTTTTGTGATCTCGTACGCACGTGTTCTCCAATTATTCGTAAGGTAGGTTAAAATTTATATTTTGATGAGCAGTGACATATTATACGTATTTTATACATATTACACTTGAGGGCAAAATAGTATTTTCACGCGTTTTTTATTTTTAGGGTTTTACAACTCTTCCCTTCTAAAAGAAAATTTTCGTCCTCGAAAATTGAAGTCGCAGAGGTATATAGAGACGTACAAGTTTAGCGCAGATGTAGCAATCCATAGTTTCACACAGATCATAACGATTTCGGTTCCAAAGCGTACAAAACTTATAAGTAATATATGTCGGTGAAATCTCGTACAAAGGTACAGAATTTTAAACGAATATAAGGAGTGTCAAATAACGGATATAAGCCTTATTCCATTCACGTACCAACCCCAGTCATTTCCCAAGATGTCGTATGATTTCCATAAGGTCAAATTATATGATCTCGGTATTATCACGTTGATCAGGCGTCATAATACTTGCATCACATAACAAGCCCTTATTGTCACCATATTCTGTCCCGGGTCATGACAAACCACATAGCCAATATCACACAAAACATATCACATACAGATCACAAGCAACATACCAAAGCAGACCAGATTCATATACACAACATAAACTGCATCAAACAACTTACCATATCACAATGAAAGAATGCCACCAACTTGCATAAAACGGTTCCTAATGACTCATTACTGACGATTCAAAGGAAAAAGCTGAGATATCACCAAATTGCTAAATGATACGATTCAAAATGAGTTCTGAACAAATCAAAGAAAAGCAATACCGATCAAAATCACTTAGCAAAATATCAAACCTCCTCAAATGCGTGACAAACAAATCGGAGTAACACAAGTCGCGCCCAATCATGTGAAGTAGATGAACCTTCTCAGCCACTGGTTGAATCTTGTCTCCGTCTTTTGCGTCTTTGGTTGATCCGTCCAGCTTCCTCCAACAGCATCCTGATGTCTCCAGCAGCACGGCAGTCGGGTGCGGCTTCTGCTTCATGAACCTCTCCAGCTCAGGGACTGTTGCAGCAACGCAGGGTCAACACCATCTTCTTCAGCTCCACGGTAGTCTCCATCTAACGATCGACAAACGGATGTGCGAAGACAAAATAACAAAATTCGATGCGAAAAGAGGAAGGCCAAATCAGTGAAGACAAACGAATATCAAAGTTAAATCTGAACGACTATCAAACGAATTGGAGAAGATCAGAACAGACGGAAGCCTAATGTCTACATAGTCCTCACAGGTCAAATCCTAAGGTCAACAAGATGAAACCTTTGCTCTGATACCATAATTGTAACACCCCAACCCGGGCAAGGGTAGAAGTGTCACATTCTGGTGTCATATCAGAACATAAAAATGAAATATTTACAAACGGAAACCTTAAAAATGAAGTATCAAAACATACACACAATTGACTGACAAGAAAATACAATATCCAGAATGAATTAAAATCCCAAAACAAAAGTTGTTCAAAATAAGTCCCAAAGTAATAAGGTGCTAGGGTTGGTCCACTCAGATACTCTAACTCTCAGCCCATCGAAGCCCATCTTCAAACCTAAAACCTGCCGCAGGAAAGAAATGCGGCTGAGCTTAAAAAGCCCAGTGAACAAATATAACAAAACGAAAGCTAAATAAAATCAAAAATGCGAAATGGAATAATGAAACTGATAACAAAGTCGCAGCGAAATGAGGATAATGAGTCAATGAGGATCCTGCAGAACACAATTATATAGATATCCAAAGCACAGATAACAAGGAGAACGAAGCAAAGCAAAGCATCGATGACATATAAACAAGCACATACAAACCAGACATACAAGAACTGAAACATAAGCAAACATAGCAGGCGTTGCATCCACACAACATATATGTCATACAATCAATTCATGAAATCAGGAGACATACAAGCCAAACATATATCTATAGGAAAGCGGAAGCCATTAATTAATAAGTGAGCATGGCAATTCACACAGGTCAAAACCCTTAGTTGAAGACATAACCAGTATCATAACAGCGGAAATGCTAACAGCATTCAATACATGGCAGTCACACGTAATAAGTAGGAATACAATATAAACGATATAATTAAATGAATTAAGGACATAGCAGGGCAACTAAACAAATTAACAAGCCAGACGTCACAAGCTGAACCATTTACCCAATCAAATCGTAGCATAAACAGAAATGTAAACATGGCAGGTAAACAATAAGCAGATAAGGACACAACGAATAGTCATAGTCCACGGAATTAACTGAACGAAGTACACATAATAAGCAGACAAAACTAACGATTACACACTAGCATGGTCACCAGACAATTCAGAGGGTCACATAACAGTGAGATCACATATCATCAGATGAAAACAGGTAACTCAGATAACCGTATATTAATCATATCGCAGCAGAGTAATCAGTAGTCACATAACACATGAAAAGCATAATCAAATCCAATAACATATAATAACCCGGTACGTGAATGGAACGATAGTCTGAAATAACGGAATGAAAGTGTGACAGATCAATGAAAAGGAGTATCTATATCTTGGTAAGAGTGAGTCATATAAGGGTACTGAGTAATGAACAATTAATACAGATTATGGTGCGTTGGGGAAATACATAAAGTACATTATAGGCATATCAAAAGTGTAAGGGTTGTCAGAAATCTACCACGAGCCCAGAAACATATCATATCATATCATATCATAAGTAGCCATTGTATTCGGAGGGGTGACCTCGGAATACCATATATAATAGGAGGGGAGACCTTAGTAACCAATGGACTAGCTAGCTCCCAGACTGTGAAGACGCGTATTGCACACGACATCATTCACCAAACAAATCATATCATATCAGATAACAGAACAGATATAGGATGCATCCATACGCCCCTACCTCACATATACAAAATATGATCCACCACCAAGGGACGTGGCAGAACATCACTCTACTGCTCTAGAGTCATGCCAGAGGTGCATCACTGACACGGCCATGTTACCTTCATGGCTAGGGAAACATATTTGGCTCGGGTATCAAACTGAAGGGTCAAAGCATAATCATATCATAAGGATTCATATCAAAGTTCATATCAAAGTTCCATATCATAAGTTCATAATCAAAAGTTCATATCAATGGCTCATAATCAGAAAGGTTCGTAGTCATAAGGTTCACAATCAGAAGGTTCATAATCAGAAAGGTTCATAATCAGAAAGGTTCATAATCAAAGGTTCAAAATCAAACAGTTCACATAGGAGATCCAATCAAAGGGAGCATAGCAAAGTTATAGTGAAGCCCTAATAAGAAGGCTCAGAGCAAAGTATAACAGTTCAAAGCTAATATCGAAAGATGTAAACGAATCATGAGAAACCTTAAGAGAAAAGGTCAGAATATCTGTACCTTAGCAACGTAATGAAAACAAACGGAAAAGTAACACCGGAAAGCAACGCCGTATCTTCGTCAACGAATCTACACGAATTGATATCATATATTACTTATATACTCATTTTATAAGCTTCTTATGCATGTATAAGTGTTTTACTTATTGATATAATCTTTTTATCTTTCATTTTCTTAACTTCATATCTGGACCAGAATTTAGCGATTTTTATAAAATACTTACTTAGCTCAAATAAAATCAAGGAAATTCCCAGAGGTTCCCATATGAGTTAAAAGACTCTCCAAAAATTGGGGAATTTTATTTCCAGGTCAAATGGCCTATGGAAAATCATAAGTCCAGACCTGCCCAGAAAGTGGTCAGAAAATACACCTTAAAAGTTTACGCTTATTGGACCTGTTTAGACACCTTGGAAAAATTCCCAAAACTCCCAGAAATTCATTTATATCCTAAATGTCACTCCTGTAAAAGGAGAGCTCCCAATTCTTTATGGTTTGAAAATTAAAAATCAAACAATCCAACTAATTTTCAGACCCGTTTTCTCAGCTTTGACACTTGATCTTGTAAAATTTAAAAATACGACTTAGACAACTCCAAATTCGACCAAACCACTTGGAAAACATAAATAAACTTAACTAAGACATAAAATAAACTTTTCCAACAAAAACCCAGATTATTGCACTTATTAAATTTGATCTATGACACACACAATTTCGACATATGATGCTGTCCAGTTTTTAGGGTCCATTAAAACCATTATAAGCACAAGTTTTACCTACCCAAACGCACCCATGACCCATGAACGCCATGAAATCTGTTTTAATAGCATCTTGACATGCCCAATACTTTATATTTTCCAGCTTATGAATTTTATACACACACTTATAAAATTAACGAATCAATTATTCCACATAAAATCATAACACCAATTCTTACAAATGACCTAGGGTTTCTATGTGTCAACTCCCGTCTTATATGATCAATTGCGATTACTAAAACTTGCATTAGTATCCATGAGGGTCGATAAAAAGGGGCTGAAAACAGGAGGTGTTGAGGCTAAAACAAGGATTTGGGTCGAATACACTCAAAACATCAAGGTTACGTATGGGTCGATATATATATTCTTTACATTCGTTAATTCATGTGACCCTATTCGTGATTTAATGTAACCTTATTACATGTTATACTTATGATTTCATGTAACATATAATTCGTATAACCAACCTTAGTTTGAGCCGACTCTATATAGCCTTAGATTACATGTATATATTCGTATATTGAATATCAAAACGAGAAGAAAAACAATGAACAAAGGTGTAATACCTTGGGTTGTTTAGAAAGCAGAAAAAGGACCAAGGAAATCTACCCAAAACCGAAACAAATCAAGCCCTCTTCAACCTGACATCACCAACGATCCAACCTCACCCTTTTTGACCTCAAAACCCACGACCAGGGGGCACTACCCACCACCAGGACTCCATTACGAGGTTCACACGATCACAACAACCTTGAGAGATAACCCACGATCACTAACACCTTCCATAGCCTCCTTGTTTGCCTTGTAGATTCGAATGGGATAGGAGAAGGAGTGGATGCCGCCACTTATTTTATTTTTTTAGGGTTTTATGATTGTTTTTTTTTTCCTTGTGGAGCGTACAAAGAAAAAGGAGGAGGGGGAATACCGGTTGTGTTTAGCCGATCTAGAAGAAAAGAAAACTTGGGCCAAGAACCAAACTTTTTTGGGCTTCAATTAGGTTGTAATGTGTATATAAGACTCGGCCCATGTACATGAGTTTTAACGTTTACAAAATTAATCTTTTGTGATCTCGTACGCACGTGTTCTCCAATTATTCGTAAGGTAGGTTAAAATTTATATTTTGATAAGCAGTGACATATTATACGTATTTTATACATATTACACTTGAGGGCAAAATAGTATTTTCACGCGTTTTTTATTTTTAGGGTTTTACAAATAAGCTTGTAAAGAATCTGTTTAAACCCAAAAAGTATGTGAAAAGTTGACAACTTTGTTAAAAAACAGATTTTCAAAACAAGATTTTGACAAGAAAAACATCACCAAAATCAACCAATGATAACAAACCGACCTTGCTCTTGATACCAATTTATAATCGTTTTTATGGATGATTTGATGAATCGGGAGGTCTAGGAAGAAAGAAGAACACCATCTTCAAGTTAGAGAGAAAAACTAGAGAGAAAATGTGTAACACCCTCAGTTTTGAATAGCAGCGGAAGCTAATCGAGGATATTACTTATTAGCACAAAGTACACATTACATAAAACGACTCTAAATGAGACGTTTTAAAATACATTATCAGTTCGAATTTATTCATAATATCATAGTAGAGGTCCCATAATGTACATAATAAGTTTAAAAGTTTTCGAATTGATAATATGCATAGTCTTCAAAATGCCTATTCTGTGTGCCTTCATTCGCGTGCCAGACATATCTTACGGACCAGAGATAAAACATACCGAAACGTCAACACAATGGTTGAGTGAATTCATAGTTTTGAAAACTGTAGTGGACAATAATCGTAGTATAATTGCATTGTGTACAATTATCTTCTTGATAGTTATTATTGCTCTATGCTCATGGAACTCACGACTGACTGTTGTATATATATATCACTGGACGATATATATAAATATATAAGTAACTTGCCCCGAGTAGGTATTTTGCCATATACCTAAGTAATTTAAATAAAGTGCGTTTGGTTACCAATCCGGCTAACACAAACGGGTTTCGTCAATCCCGATAGGCCTATCCACTATATTTGCGCTCACTCCCAGTGATTAGTGGTCCATGATATTGGGGACTTTTGGCATAAACAACTTAGGCATGCAATAATACTGTGACAACTCATATTTTCAGGTCATATTTCAAAACATTATTCATGCTTCATCATTTATCGTTTATCGTAAACTAGGTTTACGAGTATCAAATTCACGTAACCGTAATGGTTTAGCAGTGAATTCATGATCATATCATCGAGGAAATTTCATATATACTAAGTTTAGTCTACATTTCATTAACATCATTGTCATCATTTCATATCAATATTATGCATGGTTTTGCATTTTTCGTTAAACGTTTAATTTTATATTAAATAAACGTTATCGCGTAATTAATTATTTTGAACAATTGATCCATTACTTCCAAAAATTATCCTGATATATTTTTATACTCATATTAAGATTATAAAATAATATTATGAGTTTACCCAGTGTTTTAAATTTATTTTGTATATAAATTGTTAAATTTATATAATTACGACGGTTTTCTTAAATATTACACGATTATTATTATTTCACTCAAATTTTTCAAGAAATGCATTTTTATAATTTTTATGACCTCAATATATTTTATATTGACCCGTGAAAATTTATTTTTATCTAATGCTACCCTAAATACTCAAATGGGTATACAATTTAACACATGTCTACAATTAATTTACATCTAATTACACTTATACATGTAAATGCTATTCAAAAACAAAACTCATTTTTTTTTATATCTGTCGACCACCTCATGGTGAGTCACCTCATTTTTGTGCAAAAAATATCTAGATCTTACAAACACATATATATCATATTATACTCTAATAACACATATTTGCTCATTATTCACAAAGTGTAAAAGCAAGGTGCTCTCTTTCTCTCCTCTCTAAAATTCGGCAGCCACAAGGATCCAAGGAAGATCATCTCAAAATTTTTCAAGACGAGGTTTTAACAATCTAGTATCACTTGTTGTATAGGTTTTGCAATAAAAACCTCAAGTGATTAGGAAAACCCTTTGTCCTTAAACCTCATCATATTTCTTGTAAGCATTCATATTCATGTTGTTATTTCACATTCATTGTTATGGTCATATCATTTTATTTGAGAAACATGCAAGTTATGTGATGTTTATACCACTTTTTAAGGTTTTTAAGTGTTAAATATATATAATCCATCCTATAATTATTCCTTGTTATATATTAGTTTTGGTGATGTCTAGGAAACCATGACACCCTAAGAAGGTGTATGGTAGGATTAGAATAGCTTCGGAGTTGTTTTGAATGGGTTAGAATAGGTTTGGCGCGAGAAAAACTCATTTCGACAAGTTTGGAAACGGGTCTGTCCTTATTTTGAAAATCTGGAAAATCAGACAGTAAGCAAAATATTTTGGGCTAGATATTTGGAAAATATACTTTGAAACGAAAACGTGGCCGCTTGAACGGATTAAAACGGAGCTATAACGAAGAAGTTATGAATTTTTCAAGTTGGCGACGAAAACTATAAATTTCTGGAAATTTCAGCAAGCAATATTTATTTTGTACGAGTCAAAAATGAAGCTTGGGCGTTGTAAATTATGTCGACTTGTCAAAAATATGTTAGTATACTTTGATACAAAGCTAAGGATCTTTAAAACGTAGAAAACGGATTTGTAACGATTAAATTATACACGTTTACAAAAGTTGCCGTAACTTTATTATATAAGAAAAACTATATCACATTTCTAATAGGCAAGTTTTACGGCAAAAACTAGAGACCATGTTGAAGGTTGTTTTAACATTGATTTAGAACTTTTTATAAAGTGATGTCTTCTAGTAAAAGTGAGATCGCCAAGTATAGTTTCTAAAATGTCCAACCGTTTATCGAGCGGAGTTGTAACGAATGAAATATAGTCACTTAAACTTTGCCGAAAACCACTCTTAAACTATATTATGGACACAAGTACCATACTTAACCTCTATTTTTCTTTATGTTCAAGACCTTTAGGATAGACACTCATGTACTAAAACTTTGAGATTATGATACGAGCTTCCCAAAACCGTTGAGTTTGTTTCCTAACGCTCGACGTACACCATTTTACGACTAGCTTTTCGAGGCCGTTTTAGTCACTTTCATGGAAATTTCAACGACATTATTTTACTGACGAAAAGTTATAATTTCACAATAAATCACTAAACGACTATCGTAGGAGGTTGTTTCAACGTAAATACTTGTAAAGTATCTTATAAAATGACGATATGTTGTAAACATATATTTCGACGATAAACATTATCTTCAAAAATTCACAAGTGGTATAAATGTCATCCGAATTGCATGCATAACATTACATCATAACTTATTATGTATCATATCTGTTAGGAATTAGGAATTCCAGGTATTAAAGAGTCGGTCACCTCAAGCATATGTAATCGTTAGGAAGCTCGTAGTCGTAGTTCTTTTTAGTTAAGTACTATTTAGTTAAGTATCACCGTGGAGGACGGACGGGTCTTTACCCACTGTATGCCTGATCCACAGCCCGAGGTGTGGCGATTTATGTAAGACTATAAATACTCTCTACCTTCCAAGGTAGAGTGATGAGTGTCTAAATACTCATCATTTTTGTACCATCTAAACTGCAAAATCATCTGAAAACACTCAGAAATGTATTAAAATGATGAAAATATCACAAACAAGTGTTTTATGTGTTTTAAATGCAAAAATATCAAAATCAGATGAAAAACGTATCAAGTTTGCAAAATTGGCAGTTTTAGTCCCCAAAGTTTCAAAAGTTGTCCAAAACAGTCCCTGGTTTATCAAAATCAAGAAAAATATCATTCAAGATCCCTGAAATATTCTAAGTTGTCAAAAATGGTCCTTGAATGATTCTTTGGTCAAATGGCAGAAAAGGTCCTTAAAGTTTGAAAAATTGCAAAAATAGTCCTTGGATTTATAAAAATGGAATTTTATGCAAAAGTGGTCCTTGTACTATCAAAGTTTGTCAAGTTTGGTCCTTGTGATAAGTTTGGAAAAGGGGCAGGTTTGGTCCCTTAACTTTGGCCGAATTACATTTTTGGTCCTTGTGATACTACTAAACCAAACCGGACCCTTGTTATTATCTCAACCCAAAACCAACACAACCCAAGTCTAATAACCAGCTGGCCCATATCCAAGCCCAAACCCTTTTTGAACCTTGACCCTTGACCCTTCCATGCTTGAACCTTGAGCCACCCACGTTATTATACTCGGTCAAACGAAGTCAAAACCGGCTACTGTGCATCCCTTACCTCTTTGTCGCGCCAAAAACCCAGATACCACCATGGTTTCCTTGATTTACTCTATCCACCCTCACCACTTGTTTAACCACCCCCTCCACCTTCACTAACACCCAAAGATCTTTAATTGCTTCAAACCACTCCATTAATGCTCAAACCTGCTTAAGAGACTTTTGGCGCCAAAATGACACTTGGACGATTATGATGATTTTGTCCAATCCAATGGCTCAGATGAGGTGGGAAACAATCAGAGGTTAACATAGAGTCACAAAAGTCTATAAAGGAGGGTTGAGAAGCAATGGGATGAGACATCTAGTGTAATTTTTATTTATGCATGTCGTTTTAGTCTAATTTTAAATTCCAGTGTATCTTTAATCTTTTAAACTTTGTATTTTAAGTATCCTGTGTAAAATAAAGCTTTTGTGATAATCAATTTCAAAGTTTAAGTCCTATTTCAGTTTATGCAAACTTTCCTTATTCAAAAATTTCATGAATGGTTGAATGTTGTTAAGCAGTTGTTAATATGGACTCATAAGCAAACATAAGCTCCTAGATAGCTTATTAAAGCTATTAGAAACTTTAAAAATTCAGTTTAGAAGTGAAATAGAAAAATCAGCAAAAATACCAAATAAATAGTTTAAAATTCAAAAATCCATGGAAATGGTGATCAAAGCTGGAGCAGGGTGAATTTTGGATGGCCTTGGTATAGAGCTTCTTGGGAAGCCATAGGAAGGGGTCTTTTGATCTTGGTTCTGTGATTTCAGTTGGATAGCCACTTGTAAGCATTTTGATCATTTTGGCATTTCACTGTTTGAATTGTTAAATAGCTTGAATTTCTGTTTCTTCATGTTTATTAGTTATAGTTAAGTAAAGTCAAAGATTAAAAATAGTTGGTTGTTATTTTTAATTCATAGTTGCTAAAAATCTAATTTTGACAGTTAAAATAGCATCATCATCATTTCTCAGTTTAATGTTGTTATGGCTGTTGTTTTATGTTTATTTAGTCTTGATAAATGATATTATAAGGTCTGTAATCAGTTTCATGGTTTTAATTTGTGTTTAGCTTTGAAAATCACCAAAACAGTTATATTAAGTCTTGTTTGGATTTGTTAGTTAAACTGTGTTAGAGGTTGTTTGAGTGGTTGCTTGTTATTGTTTTATATCACACTTGGTCTAATTAACTCATAGAAGCAAGTAAAAACCAGTCTTTGTTCATAAAAAGTCAAAATAATCTTTGATCCTATCTTGTGCACTAACTGTTGGTTTTTTATGATCCATGATCTTGTTTTTGTGTTCATAAGTTATCATTATTGATCAAATCAGTCTTAGTTCACCTTAACATAACATTATCAGTGGGTAGATTTGATCAAAAGTTCATTTTAGTCAACCTTATTGTTTTTCTCAAAAAGTCAAATTTCAGTTGGGTCGTTTTTGAATTAAATAGATAATTTTAGTGTGTGTTTAATATTGAGATTTAGCTTATAAGCTTTTGGGATATTAAATTTTAGCTGCTAAACTTAATTAGAAAAATATTAGTTCACTTTTAATCAGCTTATTCACTGCTTTTTACTCAGCTTCTTTTAAGACCTGTTTCAAAATGGTGCTCTGTGCACAGTGGAAGTAGCCACTTTCACAAGCTCACAAATAGCTTATTAGTTGGTCTAATCTTGTGATTCTTGGTTCTTGGGTAGCTGACCTAGCCATCTTGAGGTCTCAAGCTTTAAATTCCATTTTCTAGCTTGTTTGGTAGGGCTGCAAGGGACTTTAACCTTGTCCCATTTCTGTCTTTTAACAACAAGAATCCTAGTGCTTATTTGCTTATTTCCATCTTATCAGTATGCTTCTTTGTGTTTTCTAGCTTCATTTGAGTAGCTTAAGCTTGTTTGAATCTTATTCTATCTTTGGTTTTAGCTTGTAAGCTTGTTTGAGCTTAAAATCATCAAATAAGCTCATAAAGGCCACTGTTGAGCTTTTAAGCTCTCAAACAGCTTATTTTTAGTTTGTAAAATTTTTGTTTTCATAAAAGTTTCTTATTTTAAGTAGTTAAGTAGTTTTCAAAAAGAAAAACCAGAAAAACATCATTTTTAATATAGTGATAGCGTTTAATTAATATTAATTAGCTTTTTAATTTTTCTTTTCAGCTTATTATTAAGCAAATCTAGTTTTTATATTTTTCTTAGTTTTCTGTCATCATAAGTTATTTTTAGAAAAAGTTTCATAATTTTCCTAATCTGTTTAGTATTTATTATAATTTTAAATAGTTAAAAATATTAAATAATTAGTAATAAATAATTAAAAAGCATAAAAAATATCTTTTCAGTTTTAAAATTAGTTTTATCATATTCTAGATTTTTCTAAGTTAAATTTCATTTTTCCAGTTTCATTTTATATTTTCTAGTATTTAAGTGTATTTTAAATAGTAATTAATTAGTAATAAATAGATAAAAAGTGTAAAAAATATATTTCTAATTTTAAAATAAGTTTTATTATATTTTAGATTTTTTTGAACCATAATTTCATTTTTCTAGCTGTATTTTGTATTTTCTTTTATTTTAGAGTATTTATAAATAGTTAAAAATAGTTTTTAATTAATGATAATTAAATAAATAGTTATAAAAATAATTTTCTTTTTCTAATAATTTTCTTTTGTTTTTAGGATTCCAAAAATGTCATTTTCATATTTTTAGGTCTTTTATTTCTTAGATTCATTTTTTTTATTTTGTACGTTCACGTAGTTTTTAATCGTACGTATTTACGTTTGTTTTATCTGATTGTTGTGCTTTCCAATTCTGTATCCATTCCATTCCAATCAATCAGTAGTGTAGTTATCAATCCAAATCCTTACTGATCACTATCCTTAGTGATCATTCTATCGTCTGAAAGTTTTTAAAACACCATTGAGTCTCCGTGGGACTTAACGACCCGGGAATCCATTGTATTCTCCTGATCTTCATTGCATTTGGTTCCAGGCTGTTTTTAGTTTGTTACGGTTGGCCATTCACAAGTGGTCAGCTTGTGTGATTAAACTTGACGGTTTGGACCGAATCAAATTTTGGCGCCGCTGCCGGGGAGGCTTTAGCGTGTGTTAAACCTTTTTCAGACCCATTCTTGCACATATACCATCTTTTGTAAAAAGTTTTTTGTAAAGTTATCAAAATCTCAAAAAGTTCATTAGCACTTTTCCTAAAGTGTTAACAACACCAAACAAAATATAAAACAACAAAACAATCGTAACGTTTTCTATCTTGTATTGTCTTTGAGGTGATTCTTTAAGAGATACGATTTGGTTAAACGAGACGATACCAAAAATATTGTCCAAAAGTTTTTAAACCCTTTGCACAAATCATAACCTACGTCTTTTCAGTGGTACTTAATATATACATAAAAATCAACCACCGCAAATCTAGGCAGTACACCTACTAACTGGGGGTGTGACCATAATAAGTTCCCGAACAACAGATTTAAAACTTGCCTTTGTGTCCTTGTGATTTGGTGTACCTTTTTCAAAGAAGCCATTTCATTTGTGATTATTGGTTAAGTTCACTTGTCGTTTTGCCTCGCATTTGTTTTGAAAATTGATTTTTATACTTAGTGCATGCGCACTCGTTCTTCCAGTTCTACAAGTCCACTTTCTGAGCTTGCAAATATTCCTCGTAGACGTAGAGGACGTTCTGCTCCTTCAGCCGTGACTGAGGAACGTCTACCACCACCACCCCCTGTCGTAATGGCAGAAGACAAGCCGATGAATGAGCTTCTCCAAGCACCCATCGAGGGTTACGGAGATGCCATTGTTGTCCCAGCCATTGTGGCTGATACTTTTGAGCTCAAAACCGGGTTGCTTAATCTGGTAACCCAAAGCCAATTCTATGGTTTTGAGCGGGATGATCCTCATGCACACATTCGATGGTTTAACAAGATTGCATCTACCATCAAATACAAGAATGTCCCACATGAAGCAATCAAGCTTCTTCTGTTCCCATTCTCTCTAGAGGGACAAGCCCAGAATTGGCTTGAGAAACCACCCCCTCGTTCCATTGAGACATGGGAGGATCTAGTCACCAAGTTCGTTAACGAATTCTATCCTCCATCCCGAACTACAAGTCTTAAGAATGAGATAATGAAATTTTCTCAAAGATTTGATGAATCATTCGGGGAGGCATGGGATCGTTACAAAGAATTGCTCCGCAAGTGTCCGCATCATGGTTTTACCGAGTTAATGCAAATGGATACTTTCTACAATGGTCTGAGACAAGCTGACCAAGACTCTTTGAATGCCTCCGCGGGAGGTAATTTCCTGAGCAAGACCACAAAAGAAGCCTTACAAATCATTGAAAACAAGTCCCAGGTCCGTTCTTTCCGCACAAAGACATATCAGACTCAGTCTAATGCTGGACCTTCTACTTCATCACCTGTGAGTACATCTAGCACCGATGCTAAGATTGACAAACTCACAGATATTGTTCAGTCTTTGGTTCTTTCTAACCAAAAGAAAGTCACTTTCACTCAGACACCATCACATGGTGAAGTGAAGAAAGTTGAAGTTTGTGTTACTTGTGGTGGTCCTCATGCATACTACAACTGTACTGCCATAGATGGTAGTCCGTTTGAAGCCAATGCTATAGCCGGTACTTCACATCAAGGAGGTAATCAATACCGTCCTCAGAATGATCCCACTTACCGTGCTAACACTTATCAGGCACCACCCAGTTTTAACCAGAATCCTAACATACATAACCGGAATCAGAACCAACCTAGAATAAACCAAGGTTATCAAAACCAAGGTAATTTCTATCCTGGACCCAATCAAGGTTTCCAACATCAAGGGAACCTTAATCAAAACAATTTCAATCGAGGGAATCAATTTCATGGGAATATGAATCCTAATCAAGGGAATTTTCAACAACAAGGTCATAATCAAAACATCCGACCTCAGAATTTCCCTCCACATCCTTCAGTACCATCATCTGATGAGTTATTGAAGCAGTTCATGAAATCCCAAGATGAAATGAACAGGTTGTTGGTCAGTCAGATCGCTGATCTTAAGAAGTCTTTAAATGATCAACCCTCGGGCTCAGGAAAACTTCCGAGCAACACGATCGCTAACCCGAGGGAAGATGCAAAGGCGATCACAACCAGAAGTGGTGTTTCATACAATGGACCTGCTATTCCTACTACCTCTTCTTCTTCTCTCCCGAAGGTAGTGGAAAGTGAACCTGAGGCAACAAAGGACAAGGAACTTCCTAATAATAACGGAGGAACCAATGATGTCCATCCTCAAGTTGTCCAGAAACCCAAGTCTAATCCAGGAGTTGTTTTTGAACCACCTGTAGCTCCCGTTGAAAATACCAAATCCAAATCTTCTATTCCTTACCCATCATGTTTGAATGAGCAAAAGCTCCGCGAAAAAGCCAGTCATCAAATGGACAAATTTTTTCAAATTTCCAAGAACTACATTTTGACATAAGCTTTGTGGATGCTATCATGCTGATGCCCAAGTTTGCATCAACTCTCAAACACATGTTAAGCAATAAGGAAAAGCTGTTTGAAATGGCTAAAACTCCTCTGAACGAGAACTGCTCTGCAGTTATCTTGAAAAAGCTTCCTGAAAAACTTGGAGATCCTAGAAAATTTCTCTTACCCTGTGTATTTCCAGGAATGGTTGAATGCTTTGCCTTAGCAGATCTTGGTGCAAGCATCAATCTGATGCCTTATTCAGTATGGAAGAAACTCTCTCTTCCGGAACTTAATTCCTACATGCATGACTCTCGAGCTTGCAGATCGTTCCATATCCCGTCCTCTTGGCATTGCTGAGGACGTATTTGTGAAAGTAGGAAAGTTCCATTTTCCGGCTGACTTCGTGGTTGTTGATTTCGATGCCGATCAACGGGTTCCTCTCATTGTTGGTCGAGGATTCCTGAGAACGGGCCGTGCTCTCATTGATGTATTTGAGCAAGAAATCACATTACGTGTTGGTAATGAAGCTGTCACCTTTAACCTTGATCAAACCTCGAGGTACTCTGCAAACTATGATTCTGAGTCGGTCAACCGAATAGATATCATTGATGTTGCTTCTGAAGAGTACTCTCAAGAAGTTCTTGGTTATGATCATAATTCTTCGAGTGATAATCTCACTCATTCATCTCAACCCATCATTGCCAATTCTACTCCTTCTCTCACTCCGTTTGAGGAAAGTGACTTCATCTTGGAAGAGATTGAAGCCTACTTGTCTAGTGATTCTGTTCCATGGGAAATTGATCACGCTCCCATAGACATCGAGGGGGACATACTTCTCATTGAGAATTTGCTGAATGATGATCCATCATCACTCCCTCCCGTCGAACTTCATAACAAGGAAGTCAAGTCAGTTGAGAAAACTGAAGAATTTCCTGAAGTCGAACTTAAGGACTTACCGCCTCATCTCGAGTATGCATTTCTTGAAGGTGATGATAAATTGCCCGTCATTATTGCTCGAGATTTTAGTAAAGATGAAAAAGCTGCTCTCATAAAGATCTTGAAGTCACACAAGCAAGCAATTGCTTGGAAACTCTCCGACATTAAGGGTATCAACCCTGAGTTTTGTACTCACAAAATCTTGATGGAGGATGACTTCAAACCAGCAGTTCAACATCAGAGAAGAGTAAATCCAAAAATCCATGATGTTATCAAACAGGAGGTTATCAAACTTCTTGATGCAGGATTGATTTACCCGATCTCAGATAGTCCTTGGGTTAGCCCAATTCATTGTGTTCCTAAAAAGGGTGGCATAACTGTTGTCACAAATGAAGAAAACGAGTTAATTCCAACTCGATTGGTTACGGGATGGCGTGTTTGCATTGACTATCGTAAGTTGAATGACGCCACTCGTAAAGACCATTTTCCTCTACCCTTCATGGAACAAATGCTTGAGAGATTAGCAGGGAACGAGTACTATTGTTTCCTGGATGGTTTCTCGGGTTACTCTCAGATCCCCATTGATCCAAAGGATCAAGAAAAGACTACATTCACCTGCCCATACGGAACTTTTGCCTATAGACGTATGCCTTTTGGCTTATGTAATGCTCCTGGCACGTTCCAACGATGTATGATGGCCATTTTCCACGACATGATCGGGAAAACAATGGAGGTGTTTATGGATGACTTCTCGGTCATTGGGGATTCATTTCAAACATGTCTCTCCCATTTAGATAAAATGCTCAAACGGTGTGAAGACACCAATCTTTGTCTAAATTGGGAGAAGAGCCACTTTATGGTCAAAGAAGGCATAGTCCTTGGCCATAAGATTTCAAAAAATGGGATTGAGGTAGATAGAGCAAAAGTCGATGTTATTGCTAAACTGCCTCATCCTACTACCGTCAAAGGTATTAGGAGTTTTTTAGGTCATGCCGGTTTCTATCGCAGATTCATACAAGATTTTTCTAAAATCGTCCGGCCTATGACCCATCTTCTTGAAAAAGATGCTCCTTTTATCTTCTCACCCGAGTGCATCAAAGCTTTTGAAACATCAAAGAAAAAGCTTACTGAAGCACCCATTCTCGTTGCTCCCGACTGGGACTTGACTTTTGAGCTCATGTGCGATGCAAGTGATTTTGCTATCGGTGCAGTCCTAGGGCAACATAGAGCTAAGCATTTTTAGCCTATCCACTACGCAAGTAAGACTATGACTGAAGCTCAAACTCATTACACTACCACAGAAAAAGAGCTATTAGCCGTGGTGTATGCATTTGAGAAGTTTCGGCCGTACTTAATCTTGACCAAATGCGTGGTGTATACGGATCACTCGCCTCTCAAATATCTCTTTGCAAAACAAGATGCAAAGCCGAGATTGCTCCGTTGGGTTCTCCTCCTCCAGGAATTTGATATCATTATACGTGATAAAAAAGGAGCTGAGAACCTGGCTGCTGATCATCTGTCCCGTTTAGAAAACCCTCACCAAGATGTTTTCGAGAAAAAGGAAATAAATGAAACATTTCCTCTCGAGACACTCAATGCGGTTTCTTTTCGTGGAAATTCTACTACCCCATGGTTTGCTGACTTCGCAAATTACCATGCGGGTAACTTCATAGTGAAAGCGATGTCGACCCAGCAGAAGAACAAATTCTTCAAGGATGTTAAACATTACTTCTGGGACGACCCCTACTTATTCAAAATCTGTAAGGATCAAGTCATCCGACGGTGTGTTTATGGACAAGAAGCTCTTGACATTCTCAAAGCTTGCCATGCTGGACCCACTGGGGGACATCATAGTCCAAACTACACCGCCAAAAAGGTGTTTGATTCCGGGTTTTATTGGCCCACAATTTATAAGGATGCCCACGATTTTGTCAAAGCATGTGACGCTTGTCAACGTCACGGAAATATCTCGCAAAGAAATGAAATGCCGCAAAATGCCATTCAAGTTTGTGAGATCTTTGACATTTGGGGTATTGACTTTATGGGGCCAGCACTGCAACTGTTCGCAGTGTACGAAACTGTTTTAGCACCCGTAGGAATATTTAACACCCGGTTATTTTGGGCCTTAGTTTGTGGAAAAACCGCCACATCAAACCTGATACTACAGGGGGTCACCCAGGTCGTACCGTTCGAAACTCTTACAGTTCTCGAAGAACAGGTATTTGTGTGGCAGCCTACTGAACTAGGAATGTCTAAAACTTATTCATCCCCAGCAGGGTCTTCATTACAAATTGTAGGAACTTCTTAAACAAGAAGACGACCCAGCTGTAGGGAAAGTGATACTTCAATGGGCGTACCATTAAACG